>JAMPIV010015904.1:0-297439 GCA_024509875.1 Oreohelix idahoensis
TAAGTCAGTGGGTTGAATTTTAGGTAAAATTAATTATTTAAAACTTAAATTTTTCCTGACTCTATTTGTTTTGAATCAGAAATGACAATCAAATGTTGAAATCAAAGGGAATTATTTTACATCAATTGCATATCCCAATGGATCTTCTGTCCATAATACAAATATTATTATAATATATGTGTGTAGTTGTTAGTTTTTCTACTTGAGGGTAATACTGGTATATACGTTTAGGTTGTTGGTTAACATCACCCCCTATTCTTTATTTCTTTTTTCATTTAACACTTTCTGAATCTTTAATTCATATGCCCAGTCCTTTATTATAAACTATATAGTCTTATAGGTTGAGCTGCCAGGTGAAGAACAGGCACTTATCTTGAAAGAATAACACAGGTAGATCGTTCCTTCTGTTCGCTGGACAATCTGTCACACTCCCATGAAAGGTAATGGCAACCAGCCTGTGTCCGAAATAAGCATAATGGATCAATCTCTAGGCTCTGCCTAAGTCTGCCTTAGGCCCACTTACTTACAGTCGTATGTTAGTATCTCACATTCAAACTTTATTTTAAATAAAATTGTTAATAAAGTCAATCTTACCACAGATTTCAATGAATATTACACACAAGCAACGACGACTGGCAGATCTGGCCCAAGTTTATCACTGCCCTGTCCAGAAGGTTATAATATTTGTATTTAGAATTACACTTCTGCTCTCATCGTCTCGTGGCAAGATTTTAGTGTGCAAATGGCATCCTATCCTAACGCTTTTTCCTCAATATCAACTAAGCTGGCCAATAGAAGCAGACGACTATGAATTTTAAATCGAACTTTAAAAAAAACAATTCCCAAAAACTACTATGTTTACTACTGCAAATATATTTTTAGTGTTAGGTTAGCCAATCCCCTCTCGCCTTCCTTTAAACTACAGCCAATCAAAATCTTGGTACCTTTTAGTCCTTATTTTACCCAAAGCTTTTTTTCAAAATATGTTATGAAGAAAATAAGCAGGCTTGACCCTTTTTCGTCAGTCCATCTTACAATACATAGTATTATTGCTAATATCTTGTTTATTTTTTGCACTAGTGTACAACTGATACCATATTTTTGCTCAGAAGACCATAAGGCATCCGAATATATAATTTTTATGGCCCTATGTATTTTGGTTCAGAATTCCATATTTTTTTCTATGTTAGTCTTTCAAATCTAGAAACTACCACTTGTTCACTTCTTTTACAGCTATTTTCAAACTAATTACGAGGATCTTCCGTAGTCCGTTAGAATTACGTCATTCTTTTATAAGAGCTAAGACTGTTTTCGTGACCCAATTGACGAACATTTTTTAGTTTTTGTATCGTAATTTAAATCGCCTAAGGCTATGTCGCGCGAGTTGGCTTTTTAAAATCTACGCGAGACGGTGTACCCTAGTGCTGTCTCTCCATCCCTCCCCTCATTTTTCTTTTATTCTTTCACTCTCGTCTTGGCAATCCGACTTGACCTTGCAAAAGTGTTACATTTAATCTCAAGGACGAATTCCATTCGGCTAATAGGTTTCTCAAAACCGACATGAGGGCGGGCGTAGGAGAATAAGACGCTGGACTCAATTTGTATTTTCTATCTTATTTTTTTACTTTATGCACTACAATATTATCTAATTTAGCTATTGTATTTAGAATATCACCACATATCTCCCCACTTTAGAACAGACCATCTGATGTCAGTTTATAATTCGAAATACACATAGATAAATCTAAATTATTATGCCTGGTGACTACGCTGATTCTCGTCGTACGGGTGTCTACTTAAAAAGTCTGCACCTACGTTTTCCGACCCCGAGATATATTCTATGATAAATTGATATGGCTGTAAGAGCAATGACCAACGTAATAATCTAGCATTTTCATGCCTTGCTTGTGACAGAAATACTAGGGGTTTGTGGTCTGTTTGGATCCTAAATGATCTACCATAGAGATAGATCTGGAATTTGTTTATCGCCCATATCAAAGCCAGACATTCCTTTTCACTAGTTGAATATTTTTGTTCCGCTGTGTTCAGCTTACGACTAATAGGGCTGCCCCTAATCCGACGTTACTAGCGTCCGTTCTCACAACACATTCTCGACTTAAGCCAGGCAATTTCAATATAGGCTTGCTTGTGAGCTTTTCTTTTAACTCTTGGTAGGCCGACTCACACTGCGCGGACCAATTAATTTTATCAGGATTTCCCTTGCGCGTTAAGTCCGTCAGTGGTGCACATATAGAGTTAAAATTTTTAATATACTTCTGGTAAAAACCATATACGACGAGACAAAAGATCTCACATCTTTATTTGTCTGTGTCCTCGGAGCTTTCTTCAATTTCTCCAAGTTCTTGGGGTCAGGGGTCATGTTTCCGTGATATACCGTGTGTCCCAAGAATTACAGCTCTTTACATCCAATACAACATTTGGTCGGTCTAGCCGTCAAGTTTGCCTCCCTGAGTCTATCCAACAACATATTCAGAGAGTTAATGTGTTCCTCAAATGTTTCAGTAGCATTGAGGATATCATCCATGAAATTCGTGATACATGGAATCTTCAGGGGATCCAACAATTTTCGCATCATCCTAGAAAACACACTCGGAGCATTTTTTAACCCAAATGGCAGCATGTTGAATTTATAATGTCCTTCCGATGTGCTAAAGGCTAAATAAGGGCGAACCTCAGGCTTTACTGGAATCTGATAATAGCCTTTGCTCAGATCCACCTTAGAGAAATATTTTGCTTTGTTCAGCCTAGCAAACAGCTGATTTGTATCAGGTAATAAATCCACCTGACCTTCTGTGACAGCATTCAGTTTCCTGTAATATATACACAGTCTATGTTCCCCAGAGGGTTTCCTCAACAAAACCACACCGGAACTATATGGAGACTCACTGTGTGAAATAATCCCTTCTTTCAACAAATAATCTATCTCCTCCTTTAAAGCTTTTTCCTTAGCGAAAGGAATAAAATAGGCCTTCATACAGATTGGTGTTGGGTCTATAAGTTTCATATCATATTACAACAAATTGGTATGCCCCGGAGTGTCCGTTAACACATTTGTATGATCATCCAGAACCTTTTGAACTCTCTCCCTCTGATTTTTCGTTAAGTGTTTACTGATTTTTACCTGTGCGGCTGTCTCACAGGGATGTAGGGGATATTCATGAGAGATGAGAGGTTCGTTTTTCATTTCCGTTGCGACAGACAAGGTCAGTAAGTGTGTCTCATCCTGATTTTCTCTGTCCAAATATTTCTTCAGGAGATTCACATGATAGATTTTCTCTTTCCACTTCTTATATATCTTATAATTTGTTCTAGACACCTTCTCTAGAACTGTATATGGACCTTGCCATCCAATTTGCAACTTGTTGTGGCTGCCAGGTAGAAGAAGGAGCACCTTCTCTCTCACAAATAATTCTCTATCCTTCGCTTTCTTATTATAATAGGCAGCATGCTTTTTTCTGGCTTGTCTCAAATTATCATTAGCAAGTTTCCAGCCAGTTTTAAGACGAGTGGTCAGCTCGTTCACATATTGATATGATGAGGTAATATTTTCTTCTGCCTTATCATCTGTCTACGTCCTTAACAAGGCTACATATGGACCTTTAATATTGTCGACCTATTTTTCCAGGCACCGGTATGGTCCCTTACATTAGAAGCCTTATAGTGAGGACTTTTCTTCCTAGAATCATCACTCACAAATCGTCGACTACCAATTTTTTTCTTGGGGTTTTCCTCCCACTTTAAGTTCATTGTGAGAGATCTCCTCTCTCTTTTATTTTTACCCAGTTCACATAATCCCGACCGAGGGATTGTCGGCTTATTCTGGGATACAACCATTTTTGGCCCTCGACACAGAGTTGCCATGTTAATACATTCAAGTGAAGACTGTGTGTGAAAAGGGGGTTCCCATTCCACGGTGTCTACTTTATTATAAACAGTTTTATTTTCAGGCCTAAGTTTGCCCCTTGGCGTTTCTAGGTCCTGCACATTTTTCCCACTTGTGGGTGTTCCCTCATGCAATATGCTACATGCTTCTACAAAATTTTCAACGATGACCATTACATCTGGCCAATAATATTTTTGAGCAACTTTTTGGCAGATGGTACCTACTTTCTCGTGGTCCCCATCTTTTCCAACATGTAAGCTCCTTATTACATCTGCCCTATATATTTTAGGAAGTACCAGTTGTCCATGACCATTTTTTCCTGTCCCAGCCTTCCTATACAACAATTTGTTCTTCATATAGAAGTCTCCCTTGCCTGGAGGTGTATGGCATTTGGGCAATTTCTTAAAACAATTCTTGAGTGATGCGTCCTCTGCCTGTGCCTTCCTCATCTCATCTGGATGGGTATTTATAGGATTATCCTCCTCCTTTTTAGACTGTGATCTGGTCTGCACTGTTGCCATGATCACAGGTCTCTTGGGATTTCCCAAGAAGACATATCTACACCCCAATATCAGAGGGTAGATTGGTTCATCTAGCACTGCTGCTCTGATGATTCCTTCCACATATCGCGTTTTCACATTGATCCCACCAGGTGAGAACTCACAACTGAATCATAATTCAATCCAGTATCATACATGCACCTTATGGTGACTCCATTACATATTACTTCTTCACAAACTGGGGGGTGGTAAGGTTCCTGCTGTTCAGTAGAGTTGGCCTTTACTCCCTTTCTCCCCGTTTTCATTGCAGCGAAGGAAGGGGGTTTCCTTTTACACATTTCGGTGTTATGGTTGTCCATCTTACACCATTTACAATATAATCTACCTTTATGAAAAGGTTTTCTTTCCTCATATTTTCTGTCATTGAATTGTGGGTTTTTATTTCTATAATCGTTGCGTGGCCTATCAAAATGTTGCTTACCTTTGTTACTCTGATCTTTATTGTCAAATCTGTTAGAGTTTTGTGGAACCTTATAGCTGTCTACCTGTTTCTTTCTTGTGCCAGCTATCACTGCTTGGGCTGCCTGATACCTCTCAGCGACATTGAGTAACTCACCGAGCCTCTTTGCACCTTGTTCCATGAGAAACTTTCTCAAGTCTGGAGCCATGGACTCTCTTAATTGCTCAATAAGGATCATTTCTTTAAGATCTTGGGTTTTCCCCAGAGCAGTCCATTTCTCCAAGTAGGTCTCTGAACGTGCAGAGAACTGGTGATAGGTCTCACCCGACAGTAGCTTGGCATTTCTAAATTTTTTCCTGTAAAATTCTCCATTCTTTTCATACCTTAGCAAAGGAGCCTGCTTTAACATGTCATAATTGTCTTGGTCATCCCTGCTCATTTTGGCAAAAACTTCATAAGCTGTTCCCCTAAGACCTTGGGATAACTTTAAGCTCCACCTTTCTCTCTCTAAACCATATGTGGTAGCCAAAAGTTCAAACCTACCCAGAAAACTTTCTATGTCATCGTCTTTCTCAACAAAATGGTCTAAATGAAACCCCATAGCTGAGGTTGAGGCTCCCTGACTAGCAGTGGCATCGGAGGTAAAGGGGCTGGCACCATTTTCAGGAGCATGGCCTCGTAATTCCAACTCCCTTAGTCGTAACTCGTGCTCCCTCTGCAATCTCCTATATTCTGCTTCCCTTTCAGCAGCCAGTCTCTTTTCTTCTGCTTCTCTTTCAGCAGCTAGTCTCTTTTCTTCTCTTTCTGCAGCTAATCTCTTTTCTTCTTTTTCTGTAGCTAATCTCTTTTCTTCTCTTTCTGTAGCTAATCTCTTTTCTTCTCTTTCTGTAGCTAATCTTCTTTCCTCTGCTTCTCTTTCGGCCTTTTTTCTTCTAATTGGAGCCTTTTAATCTCCGCCTCCCTATCCGCCTCCAATGCCCTAGCCTCTTTGTCAGCCTCAATCTGCAACCTCTTAATTTCTTTTTCAGCCTCTAATTTTCTTTCTGCTTCTTTCTCTAATCTTTTATCTTCTCTAGCAATAAATTTATCAACCTCTGAGGTTACATACTGGACCAGCTCTGGTCCATCAATGCCCATTTCTTTAGCAGTCTGCACCGCAGCAGATCGAAACTTTGCCAGATCAGCCATTCTGTACTATGCAACCTTTAAATTTCTAACTAGGCAAATTCTAATTATTAATAACAGTTTCTAACTATGACTAACAACAACCACTGGCACTGATAGCTCAACCTCTATTTAAATTCCACAAAGGACTACTTTTAGTTTTATTTAACAGGTAATTAAAATTCCCGGGACCTGAGACCCCAATATCTTTGATAATATTATAAGAATTTAAAAATCACGGACGAGCTCCCAATATATTGTGGTGGATTTGATGTTAAGAGGTGTTGCTGTTATGTACTCTAGTGTACTGAATGAGGACAGCTGTGAAGGTTCCTGATTATAACAAATTTTGGGGTGAGTTATCAGGAGACCTTTCTGCTACCACCTTACGACCTCAAACAGACTTATTCTTGACTATAATGTATGATGACTACGTCTAATGTCTAGGGTTATGACTATGTAGTGTAATGTTGCATTATCCAATTAAACATACAAACAAATATTTTATTATCCAACACCACACAACAGTACTACGACAATCACATACAAACTACACTTTAAAAGACTATCTTTAGTAAGTCAGTGGTGGAATTTTAGGTAAAATTAATTATTTACACTTTATTTTCCTGACTCTATTTGTTTTGAATCAGGCATGACAATCAAATTGAAATCAAAGGAATTATTTACATCAATTGCATATCACAATGGATCTTCTGTCCATAATACAAATATTATTATAATATATGTGTGTAGTTGTAGTTTTCTACTTGAGGGTAATACTGGTATATACGTTTAGGTTGTTGGTTAACATCACCCCCTATTCTTTATTTCTTTTTTCATTTAACACTTTCTGAATCTTTAATTCATATGCCCAGTCTTTATTATAAACTATAAAGTCGTATAGGTTGAGCTGCCAGGTGAAGAACAGGCACTTATCTTGAAAGAATAACACAGGTAGATCGTTCCTTCTGTTCGCTGGACAATCTGTCACACTCCCATGAAAGGCGTCCTTCTTTATACCAAGTATACAATAATATAGAGAGAGAAAATTATTATGTTGCATGATGTTAGAAAGACTTAAATTGCATGCTGACGAAAAGATCAGAGAAGAACAAGCGGGTTTCAGGCCGAAACGATCATGTATTGATCAAATATTCACACTAAGAACAATTATAGAAGAATCAGTGGAAAGGCAATCGCCACTTATTATCACCTTCGTCGATTTTCAAAAAGCCTTTGATAGTCTACACCGCCCATCATTGTGGAAGATACTTACAATCTATGGTTTTCCAACAAAATATGTGAATATAATCAAAGCGCTATATGACAATGCAAGATGTTGTGTTAGAACAAATAAAGGGAATACAGAATGGTTTTACAGTAGAAACAGGGGTGAAACAAGGCTGTATTATGTCACACCACTACTTTTTGGAATAGCTATTGATTGGGTTATGAGAAACTATACCCACAATGAACAATTGGGTATAAAATGGACAAATGGAAAATTCCTGGGGGACCTGGATTTCGCAGATGATGTAGCATTCTTAAGTTCAACACCAAGACAATCCCAAGAAGCAATAAATAATTTGTGTCATCTCTCGGTTTAAAATTGGTCTCCAAATAAATGCCTCTAAAACTAAAGCTATGAACTTTTCTAACGAGACCTTTGATATCATCTTGAACGGGGAAAAACTACAGAAAGTTGAAAGTTTCAATTATTTAGGCAGTAAAATGACTCAGGATGGTGACACAACAAGAGAAATCCATACTAGAATTGCTTTGGCAGCTAGCGCCTTCAATAGATTATCTAACATTTGGAAATTACGATCATTGAATATACATACCAAGCTTCGTCTGTTTAATTCAAATGTTATCTCAGTGTTAACATACGGCTGTGAGAGTTGGAAAATAACAAAATCATTGGAGAACAAGCTGAATACATTCGAGAACAAATGTCTTAGAAAACTCATGAATATCAGTTGGAAAGAATTCAAGACTAATCGACAAATAAGAGAAGACTCTAGGCAGAAATATGTCTCCGACTATATAAGGAAAAGACGATGGTCATATATCGGTCATGTCCTACGAATGCAAAACAACAGAATACCACTACAGGCGCTCACTTGGGTTCCTGAGGGTAAGCGGAAAAAAGGAAGACCAAAAGAAACACTCAGAAGAACAATAATAAGTGAAGGAAGAACGTTGGGCCTAAATAATGTGCAAGAGCTAAGAGGAGTGGCGTCACAACGAACAACCTGGAGAGCACTGGTTTCTGCCTTATGCGCCGTGTTTGGCGCTTAAAGAATTTATTATTATTATTATTATACAATAATATTCCATAGCTAAGTACAGGCACATACAAATAAACGAATAGGGTCAGCTCTTTATGACAACCTAATACACCATTATATTTTGATGTGACAATGTATACCAGCATTCCTCTCCCCTAATGGTTACAACGCCTCTGCAATTCCATCAGTAATCTTCTTCCATGCCATAGGATAGGTGTTATGCTCCTTGATGACAATCATATATAATCTTGTAGTTCTACACCTCTCCGATAGTCTATCATATAATGGATCAATCTCTAGGCTCTGCCTAAGTCTGCCTTAGGCCCACTTACTTACAGTCGTATGTTAGTATCTCACATTCAAACTTTATTTTAAATAAAATTGTTAATAAAGTCAATCTTACCACAGATTTCAATGAATATTACACACAAGCAACGATGACTGGCAGATCTGGCCCAAGTTTATCACTGCCCTGTCCAGAAGGTTATAATATTTGTATTTAGAATTACACTTCTGCTCTCATCGTCTCGTGGCAAGATTTTTGTGTGCAAATGGCGTCCTATCCTAACGCTTTTTCCTCAATATCAACTAAGCTGGCCAATAGAAGCAGACGACTATGAATTTTAAATCGAACTTTAAAAAAACAATTCCCAAAAACTACTATGTTTACTACTGCAAATATATTTTTAGTGTTAGGTTAGCCAATCCCCTCTCGCCTTCCTTTAAACTACAGCCAATCAAAATCTTGGTACCTTTTAGTCCTTATTTTACCCAAAGCTTTTTTTCAAAATATGTTATGAAAAAAATAAGCAGGCTTGACCCTTTTTCGTCAGTCCGTCTTACAATACATAGTATTATTGCTAATATCTTGTTTATTTATTGCACTAGTGTACAACTGATACCATATTTTTGCTCAGAAGACCATAAGGCATCCGAATATATATATTTTATGGCCCTATCTATTTTGGTTCAGAATTCCATATTTTTTTCTATGTTAGTCTTTCAAATCTAGAAACTACCACTTGTTCACTTCTTTTACAGCTATTTTCAAACTAATTACGAGGATCTTCCGTAGTCCGTTAGAATTACGTCATTCTTTTATAAGAGCTAAGACTGTTTTCGTGACCCAATTGACGAACATTTTTTAGTTTTTGTATCATAATTTAAATCGCCTAAGGCTATGTCGCGCGAGTTGGCTTTTTGAAATCTACGCGAGACGGTGTACCCTAGTGCTGTCTCTCCATCCCTCCCCTCCTTTTTCTTTTATTCTTTCACTCTCGTCTTGGCAATCCGACTTGACCTTGCAAAAGTGTTACATTTAATCTCAAGGACGAATTCCATTCGGCTAATAGGTTTCTCAAAACCGACATGAGGGCGGGCGTAGGAGAATAAGACGCTGGACTCAATTTATATTTTCTATCTTATTTTTTTGACTTTATGCACTACAATATTATCTAATTTAGCTATTGTATTTAGAATATCACCACAATGTCAAAGCACATTCTTACATAAACCATTACTGCTGGAGCATGTCAATTCTTGGTGCAGGCTTCCTGTACAGGGACCAGCTACAGTGGTGGCTCCATGCTCCATAAGGAGCAACAAGGAACATGATGATGGTGATGTACCTCCTTGGCTTTAAGTAAACCTTCCCGTAACATGGAAAATGATGATGATGATGTACCTCCTTGGCTTTGAGTAAATCTTCCCGTAACAAGGAACATGATGATGATGATGTACCTCCTTGGCTTTGAGAAAACCTTCCCGTACCCACTATTCAGCACGAGAGGAGTTTATCATGCATAAGCACATTTTAAAAAAAATTTCATAACGAAAACTTCGTTCAGAACAAAAGAATATTTTTTTTTCAAGTATCGTAAAGTTGTCAAACGTTTATCAGAAGGCAAACAGATAAACTAGCGAAACCTTTGATTGTGTTTCTTGTCAATCACCAGTCTTATTCTTGGTAGAGGTTTTAAAATACAAGTAGATCGTTTTCAGCCTTCATTCTGTTTCTTACTTTTGATTTAATTGAGAATAGGAGTCAGCAATCTCTCTCAAATCCCCACATCTTCTTAAATAAAAAATAACATAACTAATTTTCAAGTATTTCAATAGGAAAATATAGTTATTTACCAAATATTCACCGTACCCCCTTAACAAGCTTATTGTATCCTCTGGGGTTACACGTAGTCCAGGCTGGTAACCCCTGTTCTACACTGAGTTTGTTCAATACAGATGTTTTGTTTTTTTCTCTCTCTTTGCTTGCTTCATCGAATATTTTATTACATCCCAGCCATATGAAAGATTATGACTAATATGATTAATGCAAAAGTCGATTAATATATGTATAATATGAGTATACGTATACATTACGATATATCAGTAAACATGTGCATAAAAACGAGTATATCCGTATACATTATAATATACATAGTGAAGAGTGTATACATGTATATGAGTATACATATACATTACGATATATCAGTAAACATGTGCATAAAGAACAGTATATTCGTATACATTATAATATACATAGTGAAGAGTTTATATACTTGTACATACATATACATATACACACTAATGGGAGTGTTGCGGACTTTTCTTTGCTTGAGTGGGCTAATATTGAATTTCGTTTCATGCAATGTTTATTCATTTGTTCTGTCTTTCACAAGTATCGTTTTATTCCGCAACACTGGATTCGTTTTGTAATTGTTTTAGATGATTGAATATAAACGTTCATTCAATAAACTTCTTATGTATTTATCTGTCAGCGTTGTATTATTTAATTCCATCTCTTACTGGTTTGACAGAGTATGTATTCTTCTAACTAATACGCTTGAAGGTCAACGTTCAATATTCATACAACAGTCAGAACTGGAACTTTCGAACGCCTTCATTGAATAAGTCTCGTTTGGACGACTTACAGTAGTTTAATAATTATCCATCTTTTCATCATGAATTATCGACAATAATATATTTCACATTAGAGGAAACTTGATACATCACAGTTCAGAGTATACAGTTTATCAGACATTGTACGTCTGTTATTTTACCGTCTTAATTATCGTCCATTATCTTTTAGCCAAATGCTTGACATAAATATCATAGTTACGCAGTATTAATATTTTTGCTCACTGTTCCATTAGGATCACTGCCTAATATACACATCGAAACTCTGTCTATATTATCAACTCAGTTTGGCATTACTAGCCAGGCTTCAACAGCCGTTATACATTATCTCCGCGTTCGTATTTCACGAATATGGTGTATAAGAATTATTTCGTTTAAATCCTACCGCCTTACATAATTCTGGACTCACTGGTCCTTAAACACATGATTATTTCCTTCGCTTTAAAAGCAGCTATATTGACGATTATACATAATCCTTAGTAGTTCTACCACACAATCCGAAAACACTGTTATATTCCCGAAGGCTACACAAAGACTCTTTGGTTACTAGCCTAACGCGTCGTACAACGTTTTACGCGAACCTTATTATTCTATTTAGTGGAGGTGTTGCAGGGTGCGACCATCCGAATCAAGTTAAAACCAAAATGCGCGCAAACCATGCAACAATCCTCAACAGGAAGTATACACATTATGAGTATGTGATGACGACTAATATGAAGGGTTTTCTTTGGATTTGACTGGCAACCTCATCGTGTAAAATACATTGCTACATAAACTACCGCTGTTACAGCACGTGAATGCTTGATGCAAGTTTCATGCAAGGGGGACTAGCTGCAGCGGTGGCTCTGTGCTTCACAAGGGGCGAAAAGGAAAATGATGATGATGATGGTGGTGATGGTGAACTCTTGCACAAAGCTGGTTCAGATGCACCTGCGTGTGGGCTTGATGCCTTTCTGTCTGCAAGTATATATTTTCTTTATTATATCTTCAAATATGTTTTTATAAATAATGAGGAGTGCAGAACTGTTTCTTGTATCATCATCATCATTATCATTATCATCATCATTATCATCATCATTATCATCATCATCATCGTCATCATAGACATTACTCTTTATTTCCCTGTGGAGCATAAGTTTTTAACATTCTCGGGCCAAATATTTATGTCCTGTGCCATCCCTTAAAGTTCTTTACGTACTTCTTTATCATGTTAAAGTTTGTATTAAATTCACTGATCTTTGTGCTTTGCGTCTCACTCTTTTTCTTGTACCTTGAGGATTTCACAACAAGTACTATCTAGTAAAGCTATCAGTTAATTTCCCAAAGTGTTTCTAGTATATTCATATTTCATTGTGAAGGTTGGAGTTTTTGACGTACACCGTTAAAATGATCCATCGTATACTTTGATAAGATGAATATATCTGCTACACTCGCACAGTTGTTTATGATGCTCTATTTGCTTACATGTTTAGTTTGGTTTGGTTTGATTTCGTTTGAAGGACTATCGTCATTACACACGGAGAACTCCATCAGTGCTTCGATCTCCTCCCTTAGATCACACAAGGAGGATTTCAGCACAGTGCACGAACTCAGTAGCACCAGCTAGAATCCCAATGTGTGTATATAGAAATAACACATTCAATAAATATTTTTGTAGTGGGTAGGTTTCTAATTTTTTAATTTTGCCAGGGCAGTGGCCTGATAGGCCAACTCTTTACTATTTCCAACTGCCGTGGGATTTTCAACGTGCGCAACTTACACACTGTACCTCCTATTTTTTCACCCTTATCCGAGAAGGATATCTTCTCACATCCGATCTCACTACCCAGGAGACCGGGGGGGGGGGGGGATGACATCATTAGGACCACTGGTTCTGGGAAAAAAAATTCCATAAATTGTATTCCCTAAACTGGAAATCAAACGAGGTACCTCTAGAACTCGAGGCAGACGCCATACCTCTTAACCACTCCGACCCACAATTTTCATCTACATTTATTTGTATACCAGAGGCTATCTTTTTCTTCCTTTTCTTCGTCGAAAGGTACCATGAGTGATGACGTATGTTATCATATCTTTTCACAACTTCTGCACTGTTTATCAATTCTGTTATTGACTTTTTGTCATAACGTTGAACTGTTCAGCAACTTCGCATTGTGTTGTCCTGTATCTCTTTTACCCTTCAGTTTTGTTTTTCTGCTGTCACAATATGCTCCAGTTTTGTTTTTCTGTTGTCACACTATGCTCCAGTTTTGTTTTTCTGTTGTCACAATGTGCTTCAGTTTTGTTTTTCTGTTGTCACACTATGCTCCAGTTTTGTTTTTCTGTTGTCACAATATGCTCCAGTTTTGTTTTTCTGTTGTCACAATATGCTCCAGTTTTGTTTTTCTGTTGTCACACTATGCTCCAGTTTTGTTTTTCTGTTGTCACACTATGCTTCAGTTTTGTTTTTCTGTTGTCACAATATGCTTCAGTTTTGTTTTTCTCTTATCACAATATGCTCCAGTTTTGTTTTTCTGTTGTCACACTATGTTCCAGCTTTGTTTTTCTGTTGCCACAATATGCTCCAGTTTTGTGTTTCTCAGCATTCCATAAAGAAAATGGATCGCTCTGTTCTATTGTGCGTAATAAGTGTCAGGGATTATGTAGTCACTAATTTATCACCATCATCTTTTTGTGTTCTCTGTGGAATATAGGGCTAGTAGGAGTTGCTCTTCGTCTTTGTTTTCAGCCAACGACCTCAGTTCTACTCATCTATTCTCTCGTTCATGGCGTTGTTGCACCCCCGTAATGTAAGTGAATCGTCATGGCCAATGACTTAAATGGCAGCACTGATAACGTATTGGTTTGGTGGATATTGATTATCTGCTAACGTTACTGTTGTGTTGTGGATCTGGTAATGTCTACAGTTGATACCTACATATACGCCACACAGGCAAACACTGTAGAAGTCTACTGGTAAGCGATGCACAGGTTCTCGATACAAATAGACCACGCCCACTCCGGGGCTATTTCTAAATACGTGTTAAGTTCCCTGTCACACTTGTAATATTAAGTGCGTGTGTTGGTTTAGTCGTTTACACCACAGGTACGTACACAAGAGTCATGGATGGTTGTAAACGACTGGTGACATTTCATATGGGTTTATTCACGTCACAACACATTGATGAAATACACATAGAATACCGTTCACAGCACAACACAAGATATAAAGTACCACATAATAACTGCGCACTCGGCAGCTACAATGATATCATAATACATGGCCTAAAGTACTCTTATTAAACTCAGCGCTATAAAGAATCCTCAATAACAATCCTCTCACAGGAGCTATCATGATTCATGGCCTAAAGTACTCTTATTAAACTCAGCGCTATAAAGAATCCTCAATAACAATCCTCTCACAGGAGCTATCATGATTCATGGCCTAAAGTACTCTTATTAAACTCAGCGCTATAAAGAATCCTCAATAACAATCCTCTCACAGGAGCTATCATGATTCATGGCCTAAAGTACTCTTATTAAACTCAGCGCTATAAAGAATCCTCAATAACAATCCTCTCACAGGAGCTATCATGATTCATGGCCTAAAGTACTCTTATTAAACTCAGCGCTATAAAGAATCCTCAATAACAATCCTCTCACAGGAGCTATCATGATTCATGGCCTAAAGTACTCTTATTAAACTCAGCGCTATAAAGAATCCTCAATAACAATCCTCTCACAGGAGCTATCATGATTCATGGCCTAAAGTACTCTTATTAAACTCAGCGCTATAAAGAATCCTCAATAACAATCCTCTCACATGAGCTATCATGATTCATGGCCTAAAGTACTCTTATTAATCAAGACTCCTCACACAGGAGATAATGGCCTTTAAAGACTGCACACTGCAGTTATAAACATTTCCACAATAATCAAAACTGCAGTTTCATACTACGCTGTACCCACAGCGAAAAATCCGTCGACATTTTTTAAATTCAGCACTGTACAGGCATTTCACACTTCCCAAAAACACTGTCTTCCTACCCGGTCAAAACGCCCGGAACACTCTCCCTAGATAACACACTCGTCCCGCTCAAAAGCAGACACGAGACTTTCTCACTGTTCACACAACACAAACAATTGCGGGCTAGCAGCGAGCTTCTCTCACCCAACTCAAAACAATACAGAATAACTATATCAGCGCTTTTCACGCTGTCTGTAATCTGTCTCTCGAAACTATCACGAGATACTCTCTAAATAATTCGATAGCTAACAAGCAACTAAGTGCTATAACTCAAAATCTATTTCAACTACTAACATACTCCAGTTTACTTCCCCTTACACTAAAACTGTTCGTTACATCTTACCTCACCCCCAGAGAAAAAAAATTGATTCTATCAATTTTTTGACAAATACATTCCCCAAAACCAAAAAAGATTAAGAGGACAATGAAACTCTAACATATTACTTTAAGTTAAGTTAAAATAAGACATCTACAAAATATAAGCATTAAGTGAAATGTAAAAATGAAGTATCCAATGTAATCAACAAAGCATACCAAAAATAATGCATTACAAAACCAAGTTAAGTGAATACAGCACAACTAAATAGGAAACAACCGATAGTACAAGAAAAGACAAGATCAAGCAAACGAAAAAATGATCCGTAATAAAAGTAAGTATGAAATTAGAATATGAGGAAAAACAATAATATTACATTCAAACAATTTGTTATATGTAAAATAATTACAAATATCACAAGTAGCTACACTATATTAAGTTATACCATTAAAGTAACAATACATAGAATGAAAGTTTAAGAAGCGAAAGAAGAAGTATACAAGGAAAATGAAGTGAAACGTAAATAAAGCACGAAATGTAAACAAAATATGAAACCAAACTGAAAAGACAATAGAAAAGAAGGGATGGGATGAAGAATAATCAACAACGACAGATAGAAAGCAAAAGGTATGAATATAGAGAACGTTGGTAAAAATATATACTAATAACAATTTAGATCAACAACGTATTTCAAAATAATACAAACACGATCGAAAAGCACAAAACAAAATAACAAAGTATTCCTATACTAATACCACAAAAAAATAGTTTATAACTAAACAAAACATAATCAGTAATTTAAACAAGTTATACAAGTTATACATAATCAACAATAAATTATCGACACCACACAAAAAAGTGATAGCATTGCTATAAGACCAACGCATAATCAAGCGCTAATACAACATAACATCCAAAAAAACAAACAAAAAACTTTCTTTAAAGAACTAACATTACTCTACATATCAAACATAGCACATAGTCAAACGCTAGGCATACACAAAAACAAAAATAAAAAATTACAATGTCTGGGAAAAAAAATATTTTCCAAAAAATACAGTACAAAAATATTTCGTAATGCTAAGTTACATAAAAATAGTATTTTAATTTAATTAATTCAAATCTATAATTAACAAATTAACAAAAAACTAGCTTTAGCAAAATGAGAGACATATAACAATTCCTGCATCTAAGCAAACACGAAACAACACGTGTAAAGTTTTTTTTTTTTTTTTTTTTTCAAAAAATACGTCACAGAGAAACACATAGAAAAAACACACTATTACCAAAATACAAGTTTGCAAATACATGAAAACAACGTAATGTATGTTAAGCAAGTGCTTAAATCAGATCTCTAGATTTCTCAATCAAATAACAATATCAGCAACCGCTGTTAATTTTCTCTATACAGTTCAATTTAAACTTTAAATATTTCCGGCTGACAATCACGTTCAGCTTAGCTATAGTGTTATTTAGTTATAAATTTATATCTATCTCCACCTGATATATTAAAAGTAACTATTGTAACATTATAACTATTGAGTATGGGCATAGGGCTGGCAAACTCATCATGTACAAAACTATTCTACCCAACACATCTGTAAAACCAAAACCAAAAAAAAAAACTGCAAGTTCTACACCAGAGTATAAAAAATAGGCATAAGTTTGTAACCAGTAAGGTTAAATATAAATCTGCTCATTGCATTCATGAATAGTAAACAACACGTCACTACCATCTAACACACTACATATTATCCAAAACACAATAGTATAAAAATAGCATCGAAATGAACTAATTTATAATTAAAACAGTCATACATATAAAAAAAAACAATAGACATCAAATGATGCGTAAAGATGATGATCATAATATAACAACCTATAATGATCTATGCAATAGAATACATTAACATCTACTGTCCTAATAAACAAACAAAACAAAAATCAAACGCAAACAAAAATCTCCATAGGTCTTGCCGACATCTCATAAACACTAGGGGTAAAACGTCGAATCATGGTTAGCACGCTGATATGTTCTGCTTGAGAAAACACTCGCTCGGGCACAATGTTGACCTATATTCTTGCCGCTACCGTAAACAGCCGTTAACGTAAACAGGAGCGCTGACCCATATCAAGAAGTCGCCTCTGTTCAAAAAATACAAATGAAAATTCCATTTTAATGAATGGTGAAATTTACTACGAACAACGGAGAGGTTAAACAAACAATTACCCCGCACTGTGGTCCGTGTGGTAATCTGGTCACCCCACGATGTCATCGACTCTTCGTTTAAGTTCACAACAACGTGCTGCTCTTTCAAAATCAGAAACATAACAAGCAGTAGTATTTGTGACATCATTATCATTGCTACTTTGCTTAATAACAATGCTTCTAGGCTCATGTCGAGCAAAATTAGCATAATTGCTCTTATTATTCGTCGTTTGATCAAAATATTTATCATCATTTCCTCTTTGTTTGAGACTATTATTATGTCTATAATCCCAGTTAGACTTGTTATGATTAACGTTTCTACTCCGCACAAAATATCTGTCAGAAAAATTATTGCACGATTGAAAACTCTTCTTGTATTTGTCTGTACCATTATTTTCAAAATTCTGAGAATTAAACTGTTGAGATACATTAACTTGTCTATTATCTCTCTGAGAAGGAAAATTATTATCATATGAATTTCCTTGGTACTTTCTAACCTTAGAAACATCTCTCCTACAAAAACTCTTTCCATTCTTTTCTTTGACAATATGCTTGTTTACAGTATCATCTGCAGATCTATAAGTATCTTTATCGTTACGCCTATAATGGGTTTCATCCTTGGAACCACTACTTATAACTTTATCCCTTGTTATCATCTTCTGAGAACCTCCAAAATCAGTTACTCGTTTAATCCTTAGGCTTTTATCAGGACTGACTGTTACATTATCATTCTCTCTATTACACTTCCGCCAAGATTCGTTGCTATTGGAAGCAGAATCAAAAGACCTTCGAAAGTTATATTTTCCTCGAAAAGATATTTGTCTATCACATCTAACCTTTCTATCCGCAAAGATTGTATCGGGCTGGATCTTTGCTTTTTTAACCTGTTGGTAAACAACTTTCTGTCTAGCATTGTCCACATTTACAGAAGACCATATTCCGCTGTTCAAAATAACATCGAGTAGACCCTGTACCCTTTTTGTACTTTCTGCAATTTCAACATTTTTTTGTGAAATTTCTTCACTTAATTTCCTATTTAATTTGTCAAATGACAAAACTTTACTTCTCTCCTCTGTTAATAATCTCTCAATCTTAATCATCTCCTCTCTCTCAGTCATTAACTCTTCTAATCTTTCTTTTTCATCCATTTCTTTATTTGCATCAATTCGTCGTGCCTCAATTTGACTATCATCATTATCCATAAATACATCATCTTTCTTCGGAAATTCTGTATACTTTTCTTTCATTTGGTGACTAAAATTCGCATTGTCACTTAACAGCCTAATAAATGTTTCATTACATAATTTCTCACATTTCTTGGCCTGAACTTTCAATTTCTCATGTATCTCTTTCTTTTTTTTAACTTCTCGAGTGAGATTACCCACTTCATCATCTTTGTCTTTCACCCGAATTTCCAACTCTTTGTTCTTGTTCAATGCTGCATTTAACGCCGCATGTACTTTAGTAAGTTCCGTGTTTGACTTATCTAACTCATTTTCGAGTTTAGAGACTGTTTCGTGTAGTTTACTCACTTCAGTAGTAACTTTTAAACAATTGTCCCTTTCCCGTAGGGCACTCTGTTTGTTGACTTTTATTTGTTTCTCACTTCCTAATTCCTTTTTCTGCTCATCAGGAATACCGTTGTGGATCATTTTGAATATATTTTGCATTATCTGTCCGTGTTCAAGTTCAATATACTGTTGTAAAAACACACGAAGGTGCTGTAGCAAATCAATCAAATCCTTAGCCATTATTGAATTACAAAGAAGCTTAAAGTTATGTTCAGCAAATAACTTTAGGGATACTGACACATTAACCAACAAATCGTCCATGATCCATACTCCAAGTCTTGGACCTCTCAATCCCTTTTCATCTCTACCTATTAACAATGCACTCTCCAACATAGGCCTTAAATCTGCAGGATTATTATCAAAATCCATGGTGATTTAATCACCCAGTTAACTATATATCTATATCAGTATAATTATTAATGTCGCAAGTTTATGTTTCAAGAAGTTCTGACAATTACCCTTCCATTTCACACAGTTCAGTATGTATACCAAAAATATTATTCATAACTTTGTATCATCAATTCCTTTTCAAAGAACCCTTATAACATCATATGAGGGAAGTCATCCTATATCATACAACCATCAATACTTAGCATCAATACTAAATCCTAATAATATGTCTATATAGAATTAGACAACAAAAACAACAGATTTCAACAGTATAGGAGATGCAAAGCACAGGAAGGCTCGTTGACATAGTTAAGGCGACACAGTTCACATCACAAACATAACTACTTATCTTGAATGAAAACTCTTCTGTTCCTTTCCGTTAACACCCTGGATATCACAAAGTTCAATGGTAAAACAATCGACAACAGAAAGGCATTGGAACTTGACACCTTGATTCCGCTCAGGTCCTCGATTCAGCACGCTACGTGCTACCACACCGCACAGGAAAGCAGGAAATGGGTCACCGTCTGTCAATTTCGTTGAAAGAAGGTACACCACTCGTTCATACTGCCAGATGATTACTTGTACTGGTATACAGACGCCACTGTATATCATGACATCTCATAATCTTGAGTAATAAATTCCTTGACTTGCGAGTTGCGACTTGCGACTTGAGTTAACAGTTCCCAGTTTAACTGATACTGAATAAGTTTTCCTTGGGCCTGGATACAGCTCTCAAATGTGATGTCTGTCTTTCATATACTAACGCCACTCAGGCTACATGCTAACAGTTGTGAATTAATATCACGCGAATTTCGCGGGTGTCTGATCCTATAAAACTAGCACACCACTGTTACAAGTAAGGTTATTTTTCAAGAGGTCACCACTGTTGTACCTCCGTCAAGCACGTGAAAGTCAATGTTATGGGGATCACTGATACAAAGGATTGGTGTATGGTAGGGTAAGGGTGTCTTATTGATTTATCTACTAACGTTACTGTTGTGTTGTGGATCTGGTAATGTCTACAGTTGATACCTACATATACGCCACACAGGCAAACACTGTAGAAGTCTACTGGTAAGCGATGCACAGGTTCTCGATACAAATAGACCACGCCCACTCCGGGGCTATTTCTAAATACGTGTTAAGTTCCCTGTCACACTTGTAATATTAAGTGCGTGTGTTGGTTTAGTCGTTTACACCACAGGTACGTACACAAGAGTCATGGATGGTTGTAAACGACTGGTGACATTTCATATGGGTTTATTCACGTCACAACACATTGATGAAATACACATAGAATACCGTTCACAGCACAACACAAGATATAAAGTACCACATAATAACTGCGCACTCGGCAGCTACAATGATATCATAATACATGGCCTAAAGTACTCTTATTAAACTCAGCGCTATAAAGAATCCTCAATAACAATAATCTCACAGGAGCTATCATGATTCATGGCCTAAAGTACTCTTATTAAACTCAGCGCTATAAAGAATCCTCAATAACAATCCTCTCACAGAAGCTATCATGATTCATGGCCTAAAGTACTCTTATTAAACTCAGCGCTATAAAGAATCCTCAATAACAATCCTCTCACAGGAGCTATCATGATTCATGGCCTAAAGTACTCTTATTAAACTCAGCGCTATAAAGAATCCTCAATAACAATCCTCTCACATGAGCTATCATGATTCATGGCCTAAAGTACTCTTATTAAACTCAGCGCTATAAAGAATCCTCAATAACAATCCTCTCACAGGAGCTATCTTGATTCATGGCCTAAAGTACTCTTATTAAACTCAGCGCTATAAAGAATCCTCAATAACAATCCTCTCACAGGAGCTATCATGATTCATGGCCTAAAGTACTCTTATTAAACTCAGCGCTATAAAGAATCCTCAATAACAATCCTCTCACAGGAGCTATCATGATTCATGGCCTAAAGTACTCTTATTAAACTCAGCGCTATAAAGAATCCTCAATAACAATCCTCTCACAGGAGCTATCATGATTCATGGCCTAAAGTACTCTTATTAATCAAGACTCCTCACACAGGAGATAATGGCCTTTAAAGACTGCACACTGCAGTTATAAACATTTCCACAATAATCAAAACTGCAGTTTCATACTACGCTGTACCCACAGCGAAAAATCCGTCGACATTTTTTAAATTCAGCACTGTACAGGCATTTCACACTTCCCAAAAACACTGTCTTCCTACCCGGTCAAAACGCCCGGAACACTCTCCCTAGATAACACACTCGTCCCGCTCAAAAGCAGACACGAGACTTTCTCACTGTTCACACAACACAAACAATTGCGGGCTAGCAGCGAGCTTCTCTCACCCAACTCAAAACAATACAGAATAACTATATCAGCGCTTTTCACGCTGTCTGTAATCTGTCTCTCGAAACTATCACGAGATACTCTCTAAATAATTCGATAGCTAACAAGCAACTAAGTGCTATAACTCAAAATCTATTTCAACTACTAACATACTCCAGTTTACTTCCCCTTACACTAAAACTGTTCGTTACAGGCGTGCGGACGTGTTTTTGTGGAGTCCTACATTTGGATTTTTAAACAGCATTTCTAGCAATTTTTCTGAAGGATTGTTATATCACTGTGTACACAATGCTAGTTGCTTTATCGTGAAATACATATTATTGTGTTCATGTGAAAAGGAACTGTGATTTTTAGGACAAATGAAGACTAGCATATCTTCTATTATTAGTATAGTAAGTCGCTTTCGTGTTGGAATTACAAAACGTTCCACATGGTCGGCACTGATAATTAGGGTAGCCGAAAGAAATGGATGTTTTATTACACCCTACGAAATGTCAGAGAACCGTGGCTTTAGAAATTGGTCACCGGTAAATATGTGTGTCGACGAGTCAAGCTGTCAATGAGATCGGAGCAAGAAAGCAGTGAATGGCTATAAATTGACCTCTCTCCGCGCCCATTAAATACGCCATGGCATTTACGTTCTCATTCACAATGCTACACGTAAATTCGGTCGCCACGACCCGATCGAACACAAAAGGTACCAAACAGAAGGACTACATTTTGAATGTAACTAAAGCGGTTAAAAAGAAAACTAGAAGTTTGAAGACCAACACGCTATACACGCCCTGCGTAACATTATCTTACAAGAACAATAATCAGTGTGCGGTTGTTACGTTTTCTACCTTAATCGAATATGAAGCATTACGTAGCCTGTCTAAGGCATAATATGAATCTAGTGCAACTGTTGAAGCAAGGACTGACGCTAATGGTTCATATGTAGAAGATTTTATTTCCACAGGAGAGGTTGTCCTCCATTTCTATAACACAACAAATAAAGTAATGGTACAAGATGCAGAGTGCGCTATTAAAGACTGAATTAATACGGACTTGAATAATTTATGGAAATCAGCAACTACTGCTGGAGTCAGTCGAGAGGCGGTTGCTGCTAAAAACTTGTCGCAACTTATTCTGACCATGCATTCTGACTATAGTTAATTTTTAATGCATGGGAAGGAACTCATGGAATTGTAGTCACTTTTATTTCTACAGTCGTCTAATCTTGATAGCTATCGTCAAGAAGTTGTCTTATCTTGATAGCTAGGGTTGCCGATAGTTGTGTGAACGATTTTTGAGTCATGTCCATTTATGGAGCGCTCAGATCGCCAGTTCTTTGAAAACAGTTGGCAATCGCAATGTTTCAAAATTCATTTCCTTTTAAGGTAAAAGGTCTTTAGTCGAACATCTGTAAAGGGCAATTTTTACTATCTTGCAATATAATACATTTATATTCTTATTATGTTCGCAAATATTTTGTAAGCAAAGTATTTCCTTTTTTAAGTGCTTAAGGAGAAGTCATTTTCGGGTTGCTTCCCTTGAAAATAGTTCTGTCATCTTCGATCGGACTCCGCAGACGACTCTAGGCCTACTGTGATTTATTCTGTGGCTGGGTAGGAATAGATTGTTCTTGCTTCAGTATATCTATGGCCTGAATTTATACGTAGTGTTTGTATGAGTAGGACGAGTCTGTCTTATATATGGATATCTTTGCATTTCTAAGTCGAACTAATTTGGTTGTCGCTAGAAAAGGTCAAAGGCTATGCAGCGGAAGTATCGCTAGCAAGGGGTGTGATCCATGGCTGTCATCCTGTGAGGATGCCGAGTTTTGTTGTAGCAGGCTTTTTGCCGAAATAGTGATCTATATATGGATGGGGAAAAGTGATAATCATTTAGACATGTTGTATGTACTTTACCCCAGTGTTTATTCTCTTTTGCCAAGGAATGGCAAAGTTATATTTCGCATAAAAAGGTAAAACCACAATTTATTATGAACTTGGGCTTCGCCATCGTTGTTGATAAGCAGATGCACAGTGGTACTTTTAAAAAGAATATCCATTCAAAGGAAGAAGACATTCCTATGTATCAGCACTGGATTGTATGATATTATTCAATTACCTCTATGAGAGAAGCTATGAAGAAATGAGGACATTTAATGAATGACTAATTTTGGTCTATATTCTATAGTGAGTGAAGCTCACGAGAGAGAGAACAGCCATGTTGAAATTCATATACTTTGTATTTATCGAGTGAGAAAAAGGGATGCCTGTACTATCGCTCGATGAACCAAGAGATCACTGCTACATGTGAGAACCCATGTCTGGGATTCCTATATTATGAAATATATATATATTGAACTTTACGTGAAGGAATATTCGCTAGACGAGGTTAGGTCTAGGAGCCTTCCTATATATTGGTTATGGTCTGACGTGCCCAGTCAGTAAAGCCAGATGATTTACATGATGGAACGCTGAATGCTTATTTACGAATGCTCCATTATGATATTTGCCAAGCATGAATGCTAACTTAAGATGATATTCCTGTGATCAACATTATGCTGTCTATGTCGACATTTGTTCCTGTAACCATACACGTACTGTCCAAGTGTGCGTCCCATTAAATGTTATAAAAGACCACCGTAGTTCCAGTACTTCTTGAATTCGAACAGTGTGAGTATGAGTGATGTACTACCAACCTGTCAACTCTATCGAATCATTCTACCATTCGCGTACTGACATTCAGATACACACTCATTGTTTACACTCACATTCTTGTCGGAGCCTCATCACGTTCCAGGACAAGATTACCTGTATGACCAAAACTGTGCTGGGTTTGATGAGTTGACAATCGTTACACTTTACTACACCAGTCCCAACATCTACATTTATCCACTGGTGGACATTCACATCATTTAACAAATAAAGCATGATTCAACAACTAGTAGCCAGTATGAGTTAACAACTACACACAAAGAGGTTTAACAACTGGTGTGCCAGCTTCCTGGGTCAACCTGCACAGTGACCATATTGAGAAGTAAACTACTGAGACCAGACGTTCCTTGGGGTCTGTTACGACACACAAATACATCAGCAGTACAATTCTACAGTGATGTCAGCGTGACCTGTCCTGTCGAGAGTATGCAGTAACTAGGTCAGGGTTTGTTGACATTTGGTTCATTGGACATTTGCCATACAACTGACAGTGTTACACAGCAAGCTTGGTTGAAACATAGAACATTACACATCAGGACTGGAGAATATTTGACAGTGTTTGCGAAAGAAAATGTTATTGAACTGAGAAGTCCTACATTGATTGTTATCATTCAAATCAACGATGGAGCTTCTATTTCTGTGTTGAATTTAAAATAATTAGACCAGAAGTATTTGTTTAATAAAGTACCACAGTACTGTACTATTAGGCAGTGTAACTGAGCCTTCATTCCAACACATTCTTTCTGCAACACTCTATTTACATCATATTGCCATACTATTTATGCATTTATGTATTTATGTTTAACTATTTATATGTGATATTTGTTTGTATCCAGCGGGTTGTTGTTTCGGTTGGGCGGTGTCACACAGCAGAGTATCCCACGTAATAGAGGGTCTGATGTGTGCGTTTCTATAGGTGCAATTTTCTTCATTGAAAATTTGCTGCGACAGCTGTTGCTATTAGTGTTAGCTGTGAAGTCTGTACTCATTGTTGTTTTTGTAATATTCCTCTGTTCTTTAGTTTGTTTTGATTTGTTTGTAATTTGTTGGTCTACCCTATTCTATCTTTCAGTTCTATTCTCAATTTATATTTTTATACTGTGGCGTTATTTGTATTTGTTATCCTCTTGCGGTTTATCTTTTATTGTTTTTCCCATTTGATTTATTTCATTTCCGCAAATGTTTTCATGTTCTTCTGTATAACTGTTTTGTTTTGTGCCTGATCGACATACACTATTTAAAATATAGTTGATCATATAAATTGATGTACAAGAAGCAACTCATAGTTAATTGCTATTACTAAAGGTACACAGTTGATGATATAAAACACTATTTCTGGTGCACTGCACTTATATTATAGAGTGAACCAGCAACTTATAGCTGTTATTATATAAGGATTTATACAAGACCTTTGTAAGGCTTGTTTCCCACAGTGATTGGGATAGTTAAGTACTATTTTTCACAGGTTACAAAGTTATCATACAAAGTCTTTGATTAAGACTAAGAAAGTGAATTTATTTACTTTTGCAAATTACTGATCTTATTAGACAAGATGTCTACCTTGGATTATTTTATCACACAAGGCAGGGCTCTTGATATGACTGGTCAGCAATTAGAACAATGGGCAGTTGCTCAATATGACAAAGCATTAGCTGCAGAAGAGAGAAAACTTGCTGCTGCTGCTGAAGAAAGAAAAGCATTGATTGAAGAAAAGAAATTAGCAGCTGAGGAAAAAAAATTACAAAGAGAGGATGAACAAAAGAAATTGCAGATACAGACTGATGAAAAAAGATTCCAGATGGAAATGGAAAAAGAGAAAAGAAAAGATGAGGCTGCTGCTGAAGAGAAAAAATTACAAGCTGCTACAGAAGAGAGAAGATTACAAGCTGAAGCAGAAGAGAAAAAAGCAATAAGAGAGCATGAACACCAAAAAGAACTTTTAGCATTTGAGTTAGAAAAGTTAAAGTTAACAAACATAAGTAATGTTAATCAAGCATCTAGTGGTAATGGTAAACCCTTTACTTACAAGGTCAAGGTACCAGCGTTCAACCCTTCCAGTGATGACATAACATTCTGGCTAAACAGATTTGAACGCTCGTGTCGAGCACATAATGTGGACAAATCACAATATGCTAACCAGTTATCAGAAAATCTGAAAGGTGATTCTCTGACTAGTTTAAGTTTGGTTGAAGAGGCTGACAAAGATAACTATGATGTTATTAGGGCAGCCTTGTTAAAGAAGTATCAGTTGTCTGAAGAGGGTTATCGGAAGTTGTTTAAGACAATGGAGCCTGAGGCAGGTGTAGAATTCTCAGAATTCATTGCAAGAACACGTCTTACATTTGATCGTTGGATTGAGCTATCCAAAACAGAAAAGACTTATGAAGCCCTTATGGACTTGATACTCAGAGACAAGATTATGTCAAGTATAAATAAACCTTTCCTCGAATTCTTACATGAGCGTAAACCTAAGTCTCTAAAAGAAATGGAACAGTATTGTACCCAATACGTCACTGCACATCCGGACGTAGCCATTAGCAACAGTAAGGTTAAAGAAGGTATGCCAGTTGCTTCTGCAACACCATACAACCCTAATCACTCTCACAAATTCCAAGGACCTCAAAATAGGTTTAATAAAAAAGGTAACTATTACAGTTATCAGAACCAAGGTAACCAATCATTTCAGGGTTCTTCTTCGAATACCTGGAGAAGAGCTGACAGCCCTCGATTCAGGGGTGGTCATAATTACAGGAACTTTCGCAAAGGAAGTCATTCTAGAAACTATCCAAGTTTTCCTTCATGGAGACAACAGGATCATAATTACCGAGATACTCATTATAATGAATATGATGATAGTAACCAAAGGAGCTATGATTCAAACCCGAGTAGGGGTTATAATGGTGGAAACAATGATAAGTACAGAGGCAATAATAACAGAGGTAGAGCACAATTCAAAAAACATAAAGCTCATTACCAGGCGAACTCTGCACAGCAAGAGTCCCACGAAGCCTATAAACAAAATAAAGATAATGATGACTCTAATAAAATGGCATGTGCCGCTTTTGATTTTGGGAGAGCATCTCAGTGCCCCCAATGCAAAACATTATTTGAGCCAACCACAGTGTCTACTTTAAGCTGTGGCCATCCTCTTCCCGCTCTTCCTGCGTCAATCGCGCATGATGGGAGAGGTTCTCTTGTCTTACACAAAGGTTTAGTAAATGACAATCCAGTCTCAGTACTTTTTGATTCTGGATGCACAACTATTGGGGTTAGGCAGTCACTCATAGATCCTTTTCATTCTACAGGCAAAGTAGTCAAATGCGTAACATTTGGCGGCACCATAGAGAAATACTCTACCGCTATCATTAGGATTGCTACTCCTTTCTTCACAGGAGATGTACACGCATGTCTTTTGCCGGATCCGATCGCTGATCTTATCATCGGTCGCATTCACGGAGTCAAAGAATGCACTCCGGAGCAAATTTCCGTTTGGGAAAATCAAAATATGCAATCTGCTAATGCAGTAGTCACTAGAGCTCAAGCTCTCAATATGCCTGAAACTTCATCTGTTGAAGATAATGAAGTGCATAACCGAGATGATCCCTTGGTAATTTCTCGTGACTCGTTTATAAAACAACAAGAAGAAGATCCGACTCTTAAGAAATTCTTCACTCTTGTAACAAAAGGTGATCCGAATAAAGATTCAAATTGTAAATCTTGGATTACAATGAAGAATGGCGTACTTGTACGTATGGTGCAAGACTCCACTAAGTCAAGTCATTCTCAGATTCTTGTACCCAAGAATTTGAGAGTTAAGATCTTACAACATGCACACGACTCTCAGTGTGCTGGTCACATGGGTTTTTCCCGTACTAAGTCAAGAGTTCTTGCGGCTTTCTTTTGGCCTTTTGTGAACAAGGACATACGGATCTATTGTCGATCCTGTAAAGTATGTCAAGAAGTCAAATCCAAAGGTCCTCGTCATGCTGCGCCTATTCAGGCTGCAGATATTCCTATTCGTCCATTCCAGAAAATGGCGATAGACATCATTGGTCCATTCAAGATCAAATCTGCTAGAGGACATCAGTTTATCTTAACGTGTGTAGACATGTGCACACGTTGGCCAGAGGCTATCCCTCTAAAGAGCATTACTACCGCTGACATTGCAGATGCTCTTTGGCTTATATTTTCTCGGCTGGGATTCCCCGGAGAAATATTATCAGATCATGGCACCCAACTGATATCGGATACCATGTCTCAAGTAATGTCTACTCTACAGATAGAGAGATCTTTGAGTAGCATCTATCATCCTATGTCCAATGGGATGGTCGAGCGACTAAATAGAACACTTAAGAACTTATTAGGGAAGATAACTGAGGATCATCCTCAGGATTGGGATAGGGTTTTACCCGCGGCCCTCTTCGCGTACAGAGAGGTCCCCAATGAACATACAGGGTTTTCGCCCTTTGAACTTGTCTTTGGCGCGCGACCGCGCGGCCCAATGTCTTTGCTGCATGATCTTATAACAGCTGACAATATTGACGATGACACAAAATCTTCTTACGAGTATGTCATCGCGCTGAGACAAAAGATTATCGAAGCATGCAAATTGGCAACGTCCTCTTCTGAATTTGCTAAGCAGAAGGCAAGACAATTTGCTAATAAGAAGAGAACTTTACGACAACTTTGTCCTGGTGACAAAGCATTTGTTTTGCTACCTTGTCGTGAAAATAGACTCCTTATTAGTTGGAAAGGTCCGTACGATATAATATCGAAAATTTCAGATGTTGACTACATCGTCGATATTAACGGGAAGCATAAAACCTTCCACATCAATATGCTTACGGAGTTCCATGAACGTCCTGACTATTTACAGCCTATTTTCCAGGCAACGGACGATTCTCATGTCAAACATGGTCATTACTCATCACTGTCTGTAATACAGGATGAGGAAACAAGTTTTTCGGATGTTAATCTCCCGCTTCCAATGATCCCACTTCATTCTAGTGAATCATGGAAAGACGTTTCTGTTTCTCCTGATTTGTCTCTAGGAGAACAGCGACAAGTTTCGTCTATGTTACAAACATTTCAGGATGTCCTCACTGACATCCCTGGACAAACTCATGTCATTGAGCATGACATTGTTCTAACTGAACATACTCCAATTAGGGTTAGGCCTTATCCTATCCCTATACATTTCCAAACACAGGTTGAAAAGGAGTTGGATGAAATGATAGATTTACAAATAATCGAACCATCCACTTCTGCATATTCTTCGCCGATGGTTATTGTTCGAAAAAAAGACAATAACATACGTCTTTGCGTTGACTATCGCAAATTGAATCAAGTTACGAAGTTCGATGCTGAACCTATGCCTTTACTAGAAGAGTTACTTACTCGTCTTTCTAAATCGCATTTTTTCACTAAACTTGATTTGTCTAAAGGATATTGGCAAGTTCCATTATCCGAACGCGCCAAACCTCTTACCGCTTTCTCTACTCCCAGAGGCCTTTTCCAATGGAATTTTATGCCTTTCGGCCTTATGAACGCACCAGCTACATTTGTACGCATGATGCGTCGAATCCTATCGTATCGGTCAGATGTCATTGCTTATCTAGACGACATCTGTCTTTTCAGCGATACTTGGGAAGATCACTATTCAGGGTTAGTTGAATTATTATCAACTCTGCGTGAGTATAACCTGACAGCAAAACCATCTAAAGCTTGTATTGGCTTTAGCGAAATTGCTTTCTTAGGCCATCGAGTAGGTCACGGTTTCTTGAAGACAGAAGACCATAATATCACTAAGATACTTAACATCTCTATCCCTAGGACTAAAAAGCAAGTGCGAAGTCTTTTAGGTCTCATACAATTTTATGGACGTTTCATTCCGAATCTGTCCTCTATCATGGCACCTCTCTCTACACTATTAAAGAAAGGGTCGCCTAACATGGTTCACTGGTCTCATGAATGCCAATCTTCACTAGAGAAGATCAAAACTATGTTTTCATCACCACCTATTTTAGTGTTACCTACAACAGATAAGACATTTGTTCTTCGTAGTGACGCTTCATCCACTGGGATTGGAGCGGCACTAATGCAAGAGTACTCTGGAACTCTGCATCCTGTAATGTACATATCCAGAAAACTTAATGCTGCAGAAAGGAATTACTCGGTTTTAGACCGCGAATTATTGGCAATGGTTTGGTCAATTCTCAAACTCCAAAGATTCCTTCTGGGCGCGCATTTCGTAGTGGAAACTGACCAAAAAGCTCTTACGGCTATCCAAAGTAAGAACTTGAAGAGCTCGAGATCAACTCGATACGCAATCGCTCTTCAACCTTTTCATTTTTCGGTACGAGCTATCCGTGGTTCAGAAAATGTGATGGCGGACATTCTGTCCAGATGCCCACATGATGCCACTTAACTGTTAAATATTGGATCTTTTTAATATGTATAACTTTACAACAGTTATTTTTTGTTTCTTTACTAAGATACACATTTGTAATTTAATAATAGAATGATGGTATCGCTACTTAGCGGTTTATTGATGTTAATTCACCGCTGTTCTTTGATGATTGTTTCTTCATAAATCATAAATTTAAGATTGTAGTGTGAATTTTTGGTATGCATTGTATAATTAACAAAATTGTATTATACGTACATCACACCTTCCTGGAAACATTTATTCGTAGGGAAACAATTTCTCTCAGATTTTGAGATATATATTCTCACCGGTCATATTGGGAATTATAGTTATTCCTGATATTTTCATCTGCGCAGTATTCTTGCGTTGTGAGCCTATTCTACGGTGCTCCTAGATGTATTTAAAAAAAAAAAATTTTTTTTTTTTTTTTCCCGGGAGGTGTGGTAAGACTGTAAAGGGCAATTTTTTACTATCTTGCAATATAATACATTTATATTCTTATTATGTTCGCAAATATTTTGTAAGCAAAGTATTTCCTTTTTTAAGTGCTTAAGGAGAAGTCATTTTCGGGTTGCTTCCCTTGAAAATAGTTCTGTCATCTTCGATCGGACTCCGCAGACGACTCTAGGCCTACTGTGATTTATTCTGTGGCTGGGTAGGAATAGATTGTTCTTGCTTCAGTATATCTATGGCCTGAATTTATACGTAGTGTTTGTATGAGTAGGACGAGTCTGTCTTATATATGGATATCTTTGCATTTCTAAGTCGAACTAATTTGGTTGTCGCTAGAAAAGGTCAAAGGCTATGCAGCGGAAGTATCGCTAGCAAGGGGTGTGATCCATGGCTGTCATCCTGTGAGGATGCCGAGTTTTGTTGTAGCAGGCTTTTTGCCGAAATAGTGATCTATATATGGATGGGGAAAAGTGATAATCATTTAGACATGTTGTATGTACTTTACCCCAGTGTTTATTCTCTTTTGCCAAGGAATGGCAAAGTTATATTTCGCATAAAAAGGTAAAACCACAATTTATTATGAACTTGGGCTTCGCCATCGTTGTTGATAAGCAGATGCACAGTGGTACTTTTAAAAAAGAATATCCATTCAAAGGAAGAAGACATTCCTATGTATCAGCACTGGATTGTATGATATTATTCAATTACCTCTATGAGAGAAGCTATGAAGAAATGAGGACATTTAATGAATGACTAATTTTGGTCTATATTCTATAGTGAGTGAAGCTCACGAGAGAGAGAACAGCCATGTTGAAATTCATATACTTTGTATTTATCGAGTGAGAAAAAGGGATGCCTGTACTATCGCTCGATGAACCAAGAGATCACTGCTACATGTGAGAACCCATGTCTGGGATTCCTATATTATGAAATATATATATATTGAACTTTACGTGAAGGAATATTCGCTAGACGAGGTTAGGTCTAGGAGCCTTCCTATATATTGGTTATGGTCTGACGTGCCCAGTCAGTAAAGCCAGATGATTTACATGATGGAACGCTGAATGCTTATTTACGAATGCTCCATTATGATATTTGCCAAGCATGAATGCTAACTTAAGATGATATTCCTGTGATCAACATTATGCTGTCTATGTCGACATTTGTTCCTGTAACCATACACGTACTGTCCAAGTGTGCGTCCCATTAAATGTTATAAAAGACCACCGTAGTTCCAGTACTTCTTGAATTCGAACAGTGTGAGTATGAGTGATGTACTACCAACCTGTCAACTCTATCGAATCATTCTACCATTCGCGTACTGACATTCAGATACACACTCATTGTTTACACTCACATTCTTGTCGGAGCCTCATCACGTTCCAGGACAAGATGACCTGTATGACCAAAACTGTGCTGGGTTTGATGAGTTGACAATCGTTACACTTTACTACACCAGTCCCAACATCTACATTTATCCACTGGTGGACATTCACATCATTTAACAAATAAAGCATGATTCAACAACTAGTAGCCAGTATGAGTTAACAACTACACACAAAGAGGTTTAACAACATCGTAGAACATTCTTCGTTTCGTAAATTTGGCTGAGTTGTATTCGATTCGCGTGTTCTGCGCATGTCTCTTTTTGTGGCGTTGTTTAAACGATTTCCGCCCAGGTTAGTCTGAGCAGAGAAGCTGATAAGGCGAGACGTAGCTATGTGCTAGTCTTCGCTTAGATTATTCAGGAAGGAGTTCTCATGATTGTTGTTCCTTTTTTGAGATGATATATCTCCATGTTATTCGTAATGCCTGGAGGCATATGTGATTATGTGATTTAATTCCTGATGAACAGGTAAATGAATCCTTTTTTGCTAAGTGACTTTATCGCCATCTTGTGATGTTGACTTTCGCTTAGCCTGCCTTATGATCCACTTATATTGTCACGCATCGATTGATGCCTGTCCTACGGACTACTTGCTTCCTGAACTTTGTTGATGGATCTAGGTTTGATACCTTTGCTGTATAAGGAACATAGAGAACAATAATGTGACGCTCGAAAGACATGCCTGTCTTGTTGAGGTCAAAAATAGGAGACCAGATTTAATCTCCTAGTTGATATCTACTAGCTCTTATGGAAAGGGGAAGTTTACTACCTGACTACATGAACAGCGGTTTACGATATCTTGAAAAGGCACATAATGTACATTATTATTATGCTGTTTGCTGTGCCTGTTGAGTCGACTACTTCGATGATACAATGACTGTTGTGAAAATACCTGTGATGTTTTCTGCATAACGATGTCCATGCATTTTGTCATTGTGGCGTACAATATATATTGCCAAAAAACCCATCACTGCTGTTTAAAGCTTTATTGACTTTTCACATCGTGAGTTAACGTGACGTCATTGTGTGGATGGCCTTGTTCGTAATGCTCACTGTTTGTATACACATCTACATCACACTTAAACCAGACTACAGACACCAAGTTACTACGCCTCATCATCCCTGGTGTCTGAGGGTGGCACACTACTCTGCAAAGGCCAGTATCATAGTACCTTTGGGAAGCAGATGAATTACAACACCCTCAACGTTGTGTGGCACATGTGACTTCATCCACAGAACATTTATACACACATCATATAATACTTACGCAACATTTGGTGGCCATAAGCTGGTTTGTTCTGGTACCAGCATACTCGGGGTCCCTTACCCACTTCATTCAACAAGAATTCAACAAACTGCATTGTTCCAGAAATCAACATACAGCGATTTTTCAAGACATCTACATACAGAATTATGGCAGTACCCGGCGTTGAGTCATACATTGCCAGTTGAAACGTGTTGCTGTCGTTTGTGATGGTCAAGTGCCGATTGAATAAGAAGGCAAAGTACCGATTCAAGCAATTTACGGTTGCATAAGAAGGCAAAGTACCGATTCAAGCAATTTACGATTGAATAAGAAGGTCAAGTGCCGTTATTTACACTACCTGTACTGTTTAGAAGCTCAAGTACCATCGTCATGGCAGTTGGAGCAGTCCAGATGTACCATCATCGTTGGATCTTCATTCCTTAGGACGCTGATTGTCATCTGTTTTTTCTGCTGTGGCTGACGTTTGGATACCCATAAGTTAAGTGGCCTGTTTGTTGTGAACTGTGCCCTTATACTTCTACTGAGTCTTCTGTGTTTCATCTCATTCTTTTGTTTACATGTTATATGTTTATATGTTATTTGTATATTTATATTTATATGTTTATGTTTCTGCGGGTTTTTCGGTTGGGCGGAGTCTCCCTTAGATCATACCACGTGATAGAGGTCGTCTATCGTGAGCGTTTTCTTTAGGGTGTGCAAATTTCCGATACTGGAATTTGCAAAGCGACTTCTGTTGCTATTTTTTGTTAGTTGTGACGGTATGGTCAGTGTTGTTTTCGGGATTTTCTTCACATTCTTTAGTTTTGTTTTGATTTGTTTGTATTTGTTAGCCTCCTCTTTACTATAGTTTAGTTTCATACAACATTTTTGTTTATACACTGTGGTGTCATGTGTATTGTCTAATATCCTCGTAGATATCATCACATTTTTTGTGATATTTCTTTAATTTTCGCTTTATTTTTTGTTGATTTCTACGAATGTTTTCGTATTGTTGCTAAATCTTTATTATTGTTTACATTGTATTGTTTACATTGTATTGTTTACAGTGTAATGTTTACATTGTTACTGTTTACATTGTGATAGTGTTTACATAGTCATTGGTTACACTTATAGTAGTTAATTCACATTTAATAGTGGGTTGTGCTTATGCATTACTACTACACTGATGATTAGTAAATGATGAATACTATTGTGCACTATTGAATGGGAAGTGCACCTATGATCAAGAGTTGATTGATGATATTTCAAAAAGGTCTATACACAAGTTCTTTGATATAAGACTTGTTTCCCACAGAGATTGGGATAATAATATAGTGTTGTGAGTAAACAAGTGCTTCATTTAAGACTTGTTATAATTAAATTTGAAATAAGATAATTAATTATTTCAGGTTGTGGACTCATATTATTACTCATCATGGCTACATTTGAGCACTTTATTGAGCAGGGTAAATTGCTTGGGAAGACTGGTGATAAGTTAGAAGAATTTGCAACTGCTCAATATGATAAAGCAATGGAAGCTGAACAAAAGAAACTGCAGATGCAGGTGGATGAAAAAAGATTCCAGATGGAAATGGAAAAACAAAAAAGAGAAGCAGAGGCTGAAAATAAAAGACTTGAGGCTGAAAATAAAAGACTTGAGGCTGAAAATAAAAGACTTGAAATAGAGGCTGAAAATAAAAGATTAGAAAAACAAGCTGAAGCTGAAGAAAGGAAGTTACAAAGAGAGTCTGATGAGAGAAAAGCAAAAATGGAGCATGAAGAAAAACTCTTAGCTTTGGAAGTTGAGAAATTAAGGGTGATGAACATAGGTAATGCTAATGATGCAAATAAGGTCTCAGATAAGACTAATGCAAGCACTTTCAAACTTAACCTACCACCATTCAATGCTTCCATCGACGATATTACATTCTATTTGGACAGATTTGAAACTTCATGTAAAGTACATAACATAGATAAATCATTGCAGGTTTATCATTTGTCCAAAATACTTAGAGGTGATGCTTTGAGTATGTTAAGCATGGTAGATGAGCCTGACAAGAACAACTATGAGGTTGTCAGGGCTATATTGTTAAAAAAAATACCAACTTGACGAAGACGGCTATCGTCTTCAATTTAAAAATATGTTGCCAGAAACTGGTGTGCAATTCTCTGAATTCATGTCAAAGACACGTCTTACTTTTTTACGTTGGGTGGAGCTGTCTAAGACAGAAAAAACTTATGAAGGACTTATGGACTTAATACTTAGAGACAAAGTCATGTCTTCTGTCAATGAGTCTTTCCTTGCTTTCCTTCATGAACGTAAACCTAAAACAATAAAAGAAATGGAAGATTTCTGTAGCCAGTATATAACTGCGCATCCTCACGTAACCATTGGTAACTCTAAAGTAAAAGAAGGTCTGCCAGTTGCTTCGGCAGCACCTTATGGTCAAAACTCTAGTCATAGATTCCAACAAAATTTTGATAGGAAAAGTAACCGTAGTTACGGTCAAAATTATGGAAATCAATTTCAGGGTGATTCTTCGTCGAAGAATTGGAGACGAGCAGACAGTCCTCGTTACTTCCAACCTAATAATTTTAGCATTTCAGAAGAGGATATGGTAACAGAGGCTTTTCCTCGCGTAAACCTCAAAACCAAACAAATAGATGTTCACATCAATGTGGACATGATAATAATCATGGAAACTGTAATTCGAAACAGGATAACAGTTATAATAGAGACAATAATAACTACAGAGATAATAACAACAGTGATAACTTCAGAGGTAATGGTAGTCGCGGTAGATCTCAAAACAAAAAAAAAAGAGATATCAGCAGGCTAACTCGGTTCAACAAGAATCTCAGGGAGCCTGTAATCAGGTTTCTGATAATAAAAACTCTGACGCTGTCACTTGTTCTTCTTTTGACTTTGGGAGAGCAAACAAGTGCCCCCAATGCAGTACTTTGTTCGAACCGACTACAATATCGACTTTGAGTTGTGGTCACCCTCTCCCCGCTCTTCCTGCTTCGGTTGCACATGACGGGAGAGGTTCTCTAATCCTACATAAGGGTCTTGTTAATAATACTCCGGTCTCACTACTTTTCGATTCCGGATGCACCACTATTGGTGTTAGACAATCGCTTGTAGATCCATCCTGTGCGACAGGAAGGGTTATCAAATGTGTCACATTTGGCGGCACTCTAGAGAAATATCCTACTGCTGTAATTCACATTGCCACTCCTTTCTTTACTGGAGATGTGCATGCCTGTCTCTTACCTAATCCAATTGCGGACCTTATTATTGGTCGTATCCACGGAGTTAGGGAATGTACCCCACAGCAGATTGCTGCTTGGGAAGATGATAATATGCAAGCTACCAATGCAGTGGTTACAAGAGCACAAGCTCTACAAACACCGCAAACTTCGTTGAATAATGATAATGAAGTTCATAGCCAAGATAGTACCTTGGTTATTTCTCGTGACTCGTTCATAAAATTACAAGAAGAAGATCCTACGCTAAAGAAATTCTTCATTCTTGCGAAGAAAGGTGATCCAAATAAGGATACACAAAGAAAATCTTGGATAGAAATGAAAAACGGCGTACTTGTACGTATGGTACAAGACTCGGCTACGTCAGCACATTCGCAAATTCTTGTTCCCAAGAGTATGAGAGTGCAAATATTGCAGCATGCTCATGACTCGCAATGTGCTGGACACATGGGATTTTCCCGTACAAAGTCGAGAGTCCTTGCGGCTTTCTTTTGGCCCTTTGTTAACAAGGACATTCGTATATACTGCCGATCATGTCAGGTATGTCAGGAGGTCAAATCTAGAGGACCACGACATGCTGCGCCTATCCAGGCTGCTGACATCCCTATTCGGCCATTCCAAAAAATGGCCATAGATATTATTGGCCCTTTTAAGATAAAGTCGGCCAGAGGACATCAGTTTATCCTTACATGTGTCGATATGTGCACACGTTGGCCAGAGGCTATCCCTCTAAAGAGCATATCTACTACAGATATCGCAGATGCTCTTTGGCTGATATTTTCTCGCTTGGGGTTCCCCAGAGAAATACTGTCAGACCATGGCACTCAACTCATATCTGATACTATGTCTCAAGTAATGTCTACCTTACACATTAAAAGATCTCTCAGTAGCATCTATCATCCTATGTCTAATGGGTTAGTTGAGCGTCTGAATAGAACGCTCAAGACTTTACTTGGTAAGATAACTGAAGACCATCCTCAAGATTGGGACAGGGTTTTACCTGCGGCTCTCTTTGCCTATAGAGAGGTCCCAAACGAGCACACAGGATTTTCTCCCTTTGAACTTGTCTTCGGCGCGCGTCCGCGCGGCCCTATGTCTTTATTACACGATCTCATCACTGCCGATGATATTAGTGATGACACTCAATCTTCATATGAGTATGTCATTGCTCTTAGGCAAAAGATCATTGAGGCATGCAAACTAGCGACTGCTTCGTCAGAAATTGCTAAAGAAAAAGCAAGGCAGTTTGCTAACAAGAACAGATGTCTACGACAACTTTGTCCAGGTGACAAAGCATTCGTCCTACTCCCCAGTAGGGAAAATAGACTTCTGATTGCATGGAAAGGTCCATATGCAATAGTCTCACGAATTTCCGATGTTGACTATGTGGTCGATATAGATGGAAAGCATAAAACTTTCCATATCAACATGCTGACGGAATTTCATGAGCGTCCAGACTATTTGCTGCCTATTTTCCAGGCAACGGACGAATCTTCTGTACCTCATGGTCATTACTCATCCCTGTCAGTAATACAGGATGAGGAATCTGTTTTTTCTGATGTCGATCTCCCTCTTCCAGTGGTTCCACTACATTCTATGGAATCTTGGAAAGATGTGTCCATTTCTCCTAATCTTTCTGTTGATGAACATCGTCAAGTCTCGTCGATGTTACAGACATTTAAGGATGTTCTAACCGACATCCCTGGTCACACGAATGTCATAGAACATGACATTATTCTTACCGACAATAATCCTATTAGGGTTAGGCCGTATCCTATCCCTATACACTTTCAGTCACAGTGGAAAAGGAATTGGATGAAATGATCCAATTAAACATAATTGAACCATCGACTTCTCCATATTCTTCTTCCATGGTTATTGTTCGGAAGAAAGATAAGAACATACGAATTTGCGTTGATTATCGCAAATTAAATCAAGTCACAAAGTTCGATGCTGAACCTATGCCTTTACTAGAAGATCTACTTATTAGACTTTCTAATTCTAGATTCTTCACTAAACTTGACTTGTCAAAAGGTTATTGGCAAGTGCCTTTAGCAGATCATGCCAAACATCTGACTGCTTTCTCTACACCTAGGGGTTTATTTCAATGGAATGTAATGCCCTTCGGTCTTATGAACGCCCCTGCTACTTTCGTTCGCATGATGCGTCGAATTCTTTCTCATCGTTCAGATGTCATCGCTTACTTAGATGATATCTGTCTCTTCAGTGATTCTTGGGAAGATCACTATCTGGGTTTATATGACCTACTGTCTACTCTACGTGAGTATAATCTGACAGCAAAACCTTCTAAAGCTTATATTGGTTTTGGTGAAATTTCTTTCTTGGGTCATCGTGTTGGTCATGGTCTCTTGAAGACAGAAGACCACAATACTTCGAAAATATTGAACATCTCTGTACCTAAGACGAAGAAACAAGTCCGGAGTCTCTTGGGGTTAATTCAATTCTATGGAAGATTTATTCCGAATCTATCTTCGATAATGGCACCTCTGTCAACGTTGTTGAAGAAAGGGTCGCCTAATCTGATTCGTTGGTCTCAGGAATGTCAATCTTCCTTAGACCAGATTAAAAAAATATTTTCTTCTCCTCCCATCCTAAGATTACCTACTCTTGATAGAACTTTTGTTCTTCGAAGTGATGCTTCATCCACTGGGATCGGAGCAGCACTTATGCAGGAATATGCTGAAACTCTGCATCCTGTCATGTACATTTCTAGAAAACTAAATGCGGCAGAGAGGAACTACTCGGTTTTAGACCGTGAATTATTGGCTATGGTTTGGTCTATTCTCAAACTACAAAGATTCCTCCTGGGCGCACATTTCATTCTAGAAACTGATCAGAAAGCTCTTACAGCTATTCAGACTAAGAACTTGAAGAGTTCGAGATCCACTCGATATGCTATTGCTCTTCAACCTTTTCACTTCACGGTACGAGCTATCCGTGGGTCGGATAATGTGATGGCTGACATTCTGTCTAGATGCCCACATGATTCCAACTAATACTTCTGTTCTATTTCTAGATATACGACAGAGCCATAACACACCTATATTACTACAATACATTAGCACATCTGTCCTCACTTTAGGTGAACACATACTATTGTGCTTTGTTATCATCTTCTTCTGTTCCATCTTTAATATAAGAAGAAGACTGAGTAGTTAATATAAGGGCCGAAAGTTCACTCGGTCACAATTGTTAATAATAATGTATTGTATAGTATGAAACTTAATGGCTATTAAATAGAATTATATTGGTTGTTTTTTCTCAGCATTTTTTGTTGATCTGAGAAGCTACCTTTCTGTTGTCAAACATGGAGAGTTCCACATTGTACAGTTTCTTTGGAACGACAGGAGATGTGTCCTGGATCGTCATATGTTTAATTTCATTGTGTAATGGTAATATTAAACATTTAGATAATGTAATATTTAACATTCAATATCAGATGTGTACATCCATTCTAAGCGGTATTAGATTATGACACTGCTATTTGATTATAATGATATGAACTTGCATATTTATATTGTATTTTCATGCAAGCGTAGTGTGTGTTGGTGGCACCTCCCCGATATATTTTTGAATCAGATTTTTTATCTGTTGAGAAATATTCTCACCAGACACTTTATGTGTCAATTTAGCCTCATATTAGGCAGTGCAATTAGTTATCCCCGCATAATTCGTGCGTTGATAAACCGCTTTTGGTTTTACTCTTGGATATTAAAAAAAAAAAAAAATGTTGCACATTTTTTTTAATCGGGAGGTGGCGGTAATGTTGCTGCTAAAAACTTGTCGCAAACTGTCGCACTTATTCTGACCATGCACCCGTTTGCCAGTTCTTTGACTATAGTTAATTTTTAATGCATGGGACGAACTCATGGAATTGTAGTCACTTTTATTTTTTCTACAGTCGTCGTCTAATCTTGATAGCTATCGTCAAGAAGTTGTCTTATCTTGATAGCTAGGGTTGCCGATAGTTGTGTGAACGATTTTTGAGTCATGTCCATTTATGGAGCGCTCAGATCGCCAGTTCTTTGAAAACAGTTGGCAATCGCAATGTTTCAAAATTCATTTCCTTTTAAGGTAAAAGGTCTTTAGTCGAACATCGTAGAACATTCTTCGTTTCGTAAATTTGGCTGAGTTGTATTCGATTCGCGTGTTCTGCGCATGTCTCTTTTTGTGGCGTTGTTTAAACGATTTCCGCCCAGGTTAGTCTGAGCAGAGAAGCTGATAAGGCGAGACGTAGCTATGTGCTAGTCTTCGCTTAGATTATTCAGGAAGGAGTCCTCATGATTGTTGTTCCTTTTTTGAGATGATATATCTCCATGTTATTCCTAATGCCTGGAGGCATATGTGATTATGTGATTTAATTCCTGATGAACAGGTAAATGAATCCTTTTTTGCTAAGTGACTTTATCGCCATCTTGTGATGTTGACTTTCGCTTAGCCTGCCTTATGATCCACTTATATTGTCACGCATCGATTGATGCCTGTCCTACGGACTACTTGCTTCCTGAACTTTGTTGATGGATCTAGGTTTGATACCTTTGCTGTATAAGGAACATAGAGAACAATAATGTGACGCTCGAAAGACATGCCTGTCTTGTTGAGGTCAAAAATAGGAGACCAGATTTAATCTCCTAGTTGATATCTACTAGCTCTTATGGAAAGGGGAAGTTTACTACCTGACTACATGAACAGCGGTTTACGATATCTTGAAAAGGCACATAATGTACATTATTATTATGCTGTTTGCTGTGCCTGTTGAGTCGACTACTTCGATGATACAATGACTGTTGTGAAAATACCTGTGATGTTTTCTGCATAACGATGTCCATGCATTTTGTCATTGTGGCGTACAATATATATTGCCAAAAACCCATCACTGCTGTTTAAAGCTTTATTGACTTTTCACATCGTGAGTTAACGTGACGTCATTGTGTGGATGGCCTTGTTCGTAATGCTCACTGTTTGTATACACATCTACATCACACTTAAACCAGACTACAGACACCAAGTTACTACGCCTCATCATCCCTGGTGTCTGAGGGTGGCACACTACTCTGCAAAGGCCAGTATCATAGTACCTTTGGGAAGCAGATGAATTACAACACCCTCAACGTTGTGTGGCACATGTGACTTCATCCACAGAACATTTATACACACATCATATAATGCTACGCAACAGAGGCCATCATTTCAAATGTGCCGGTTCAAAGTATTCCAGCAAAAGCTTCCAGATCTAAGAAGTTAGCAATCACACATTCCACTGTTCCCGCTGATATCACAACAATTACAACTCCCAATAGGAGTGCAAAAAGATGTCACAGACAAAACCAAAGTCACCAGCGTTAGCTGATACAAGGGACATCACAGAGACAGCGCACCTATCAAGCACTTTTGACAGTAGTCCAGCAACATCTCCTCTTACATTACCTATGCACTCGTCACAAGATCAATTTTCAATAATATTGTCTGAGATGGAGAGACTAAAACCAGAGCTGAGCAGCCTCAAAAAAGCTTACGAGCAGCTCCATGCTGATCATATGTCCCTTAAAAATAGCTGTGAAAGAAACGAGTCTCAACAACAGAAAGAAAGCACACAGCAGAAGAGTAAATACAGACTGTGTCACACACACAAAAACTCAAAGGGAAATTCCAACAGTGGTGAAGTACAACAATCGACACAAGTTGAACTGAGCCATAAAGAGGACCATGTCCTGTGCACTCTGGAATTCCCTGCAGACGTCAGCACAACCCTGTCCAGATTTCTAATCGGCTGCCCCCACTTCGACCGGAAACAGCCAGTTCACATTATAGCAAGAAACCTTCACACAATCCCGGCATATTTCAAACACAAGAAACAGCACACACTGCCACCGGCACACACACACGTCTTTTAAATAGAAGGAAACACTTCATCTTTGGTGACCAAAATGTGAAGGACCTTCAAAAATTTAAATTAGTAACAGCAGATACAGACAACGGTCACTGTTCGCTACAAAAATTGGGCATCTGCGCAGAACCTACTGACTCTCCTTAAAAGATATGAAACTGATCTTAATGTAGCCAGGGTCACTGTGCACACTGGTCTGTCGGACGCGCTAAAACATAACGAAATGGCACAAACAGAGCTAAATCTAATCACATCTAACTTCCAGTTCCTGTTCCCAAATGCAAAGATATGCTTTTCAGCTATTATACTTCCAGTTTGCTCACATTATCGGAAATCTGTTGAGATTAACAACAACAAATTGAAAAAGCATTGCATCAGAACCACCATACATTTATAGAACACTCCTCGTTCCTTGCCACATCTGGAGCTTCTAAGAAGCATCTTTATAGCGGCGACATTTCCTTATCCGATCAAGGAACCAGTATGTTGGCGAGAAACATCAAATTTCCAGAAAACACCCTCAGAGGCACAGCCAGCACATCAGCATCCAAGTATCCTTCTAAACGACACACGAGTGCAACCAGCTACTTCTCTAATGCGAATTACGACCTTGAGTTTCCATCAATACCCACAACATCAAACACCAGCCAGACAACACTGTCACACAATCAGGAGTATCAAGACACACCCCTTGTTAGAACTACAGATGTGCAGGAAACAGCCAATAATATCAGCCTTCAGCAACATTCTACTACCGACGACCCACCTCAACAACAACAGCCTGCGGCACTCCATCCCCAAAGGTCTGTAAGTGACTCAATGCAAACAACTCAGGGTCCATCTACTGAAATCTCTCCACGTCCGCTGTTGTACCCGACACCAATGAGAGATCACCCATCATCGCTGTCATCACATGTTTTCCCATATCAACCCGCACATCCAACCTTTCATAACTTTCTACATCAGCAAAGCCTCTTGAACTGCGCACCTTACACTTGGAGGTCCTACTGGCCGGAATATCCAATTCATACAACAACAATACCTCAACATCCAGCTCACACCTACTACCAAATGAATCATCTATCACGGCCTAATCCATCTCGCTTTTATTTTCAACAACCCTCTCCTCAACATTATCAGTGACTGTTCACTTCACAAGTCGACGTCTCTGTAGGACCAGTAACTGTCGGATAATGCTTATCTATTTGTTCTCAACGTCTGTCTGCCTGTTTGTCTGTCTGCCCGTCTATTCTCTTGGTGCAGCTTAACTTTGTTGTTAACATTCACAGTGTGGATGGGTGCGCTTGTTTTGTGACAATTTTCTTACAATTTTTATCTGAATTGTTTTGAATTAGTTGTATTAAGTTTTGCATTTATTGACTAGTACTATTAATCTCACTTCTTTAGCAACTTCGCGATGTTTAATTAGTTATTTACTTTCTAAATAATAACATTCCTATGTGTTCAGAACAGACTGTATTTGAAGATTATAATCCTCACTTTTTGCAAAGATCCACGTATATTTAACCGTGTCCACGAACGTTAGTGAAATCTACTGTAGTGTACCTTGTATATTTTATAATTTGTTTACAATTTTGTATTAACCCTTGTTACTAATTTGTATTGCGTCTTACTACTATTCGTCTTGGTGCCCATTCCTCTCATTCCTACTGTGACAGTGCGAAGACGATGTGTGAAGAAGAATAAGAATTCGTGTGTAATGTTGTCGTCACTCTCTCTGGCCTACTTTCACACACGTTCCGCAGTCACAGAAAAACTCTCTTGATGACAGGGGTCCCACTTTTATTAATGAAACCCTATCAGGTAGCACATGAATCATACAGAAAACAATGTTGTCCACAAGTTTACTTTTTGTAGGTAATTCCTATACAACACCATTTAACCAAGCTATGTAGGTGTTCTCTACGTAACACCATATAATAACCCAGCACAGACTGCTGGACTCTCTGAAATAAAATGAAACAAAATAAACTAGCATCGTACTAATGGAAAAACATCATCTACGTTATAATACATATATATGTGTGAAAATATGCAAGTACATGCACTTATATGTCCATGTGTGTGTGTGTTGTGTGTAGTGTTACACATGTGTGAAAATATGCCAATAGATGCGCTTAAATGACCATGTGTGTGTGTGTGTGTGTGTGTGTGTGTGTTCATGCAGGTCTGCGTATATGTGTAATCATACAATAAACATATCTCAGTCAACAATAATCCCTTCATACTCCTACTAGATACTAACTACACCAACACACGAGAGAAAACGTAAATGACACACTTCTATCCATGATGAAATATTATACACAACTCACTGGTCTAAATGACCACATTTGATCAGTATCTTAGAGGCCTAGCTGCTCTAAAGAACAAGCAGATATAAATATATATATATATATATATATATATATATATATATATATATATATATATATATATATATATATATATATATATATATATATATATATATATATATATATATATATATATATACTCTATTCTTCTAGCTCTATACTAAACGTAATAGGCATACGCTACTCACGGAGTCAGAGGGTACGCTAATCTTCCTCTCACAAAACTCACTGATATAAAATTAACCACATTTACGGCTCACAAGAATGCAATATAACTATTACTTAACACTACACAAATAATAATAATAATAATGGTACTAAGTACACACTTGTATACAGCGCAATGCGACACTAGAATTCCTCTAATAAAATCACTTAGTACTTTACACGTTTAACACACAGTCAAGTGTTGAAAATAGCGATGAGATTTACGTGAAATTACACTTAAATACACATAAATCGCCAGTCAGCTTCTATCAAGCTATAGATAGATAAACGCTACAAAGCTTTAACTTCTAAACCTGAAAGTCTAATATTACTAAATCTAAAGTATTATAAAAATGTACTTATATGCAACCATACCTCTATGTCGTTAGTTCTCTTAGCACAGACGCAACTATGCAAAAGCCCAAACCTCAGTTGGTTATCGTACGAGGGCGCGTTTTGCACAAGAACGATCTGGCTACTTCTCAGCTCTCTGACTGAAGCCTCTCACTGTTTCAGTTTAAATCTTCATCTCCACCCCTGTACCACATGATAGCCGCCACGTCAGAATGTCAGGGAAAGCTCCACCCATCCCTCTAAGGAGCAAATCAGGAGTCCTATGCTCAGTATGGATGACATGAGATCACATCTTAGTCAAGAGTATCTTCCTAATCGACACAACTCAAGGTCCGCCCACTAATGGGCTGTTACATCCACGATATTCGTTGTCCTACTCACACTTCTTACGGTTTCGTGCTCAAAAAGGTGTTTTCTTCTGGTGTCAGACAGCGCCGAGATGTCTAACAACCGAGCGCTGTCTCCCATGTCTCACACGTCTGTCTTTTCACTGATGGCAAATGTGTGTTTCGTTTAGATCGCCCACTCCCGTGTGAGAATACCACATGAGCGCAAATATACACCGTAGACAAGATCGACTAATTACTCAGTCTAAAATTACACCTTTCTGGCTACACCGTCACACTACTTCCCCCATTCACTCTTTCCTCCTGACTAGTATCATGTCCGAGTGCAAAAACTCTAATCAAAATATAGGCAATACCACTAATCCATGGTTTAAACTAACAGGACTTAAAATTGGACATTTAAACATTTACCACCTGCTAGGTAAGCTTTCAGAAGTCTCCACCTCTCTCCAACAAAACTTCCACAAATTCGGTTTTTCTGAAAACCGTCTCAATGACAAAATTACAGGTGAAGAAATTAGCATTCATGGATTCACAACCATTCGGAGGGATTCTAACAGACAACTTGAAACAGGGCTAGTCATATACATCTCAACATCTCTTCAGTACAGACGCCGTGGTGATCTAGAACATACTGGCATTGAATGTATATGGCTTAAAATAAAACTCCCCAACCTGATCCCCGTTTTAATTGGTTACATGTACCGGAACCCTAGCTCTTCTACTGTATGGTTTGACACATTCTCACGAATGATGGACAATGTTTGGGCTTCTTCGAAGGAAATTATTCTACTGGGGGATTTCAATATTGACCTTCACAAACCGAACAACACGTGGAATAATATCACAATCTCACACAGTTAGTCACCCAACCCACGAGAATAACAGACTCATCATCTACACTAACTGATCACATCTATACGACCTGCTCAGAAAACATTATAGAATGCACAGTCACACAGACAGCAATAAGTGACCACTATCCTATTTGCTGTACCTGGGCGAGAAATGGGTTCAAAGCACCTAAAACGGAACACATCACAGTCCACTACAGAAATTTCAAAAACTTTAACCTTCAGTTGTTCCTACAAGACCTACAAATATCCCCTCTCTCATACGTGTACCAACTTCCGCATCCAGAAGAAGCCATAACTTACTGGACACAAACTTTCTACAACGTATTCGACAAACATGTTCCTATAAAGCAGGTCCGTGTCAAAAACATCAGAAAGACCCCCTGTATAACAAAAGAAATATTATCAGCAATGAGAGAGCGGGACGAGGCTCATAAGCTCAAAGATTTCAGCAGGTATCGGATACTTAGAAACAAAGTACAGTACCTCATTCGTCAGGAAAAGAAACTACATTTCAGAAAGATGATTCAAGACAAAGTAAACAGCAAAGAAGTCTGGGCAGCCATTAGAACACTAACACACAAATCAAAGTCACTAAACTCTTTACCAAAAAGCTGCTCCCTAACGGCAACTCATTTTAGTAACCACTTCAAAACAGAAATTAACCATCTCAAGTCGACACTAAAGCCTATGGACTGCGATATTAGTAAATTAACAGACTTCTGCAGCACCGAACACACCACAACAGATCTAAGAGATATTCTTTTTCTAACAGTACACGAAGTTCTCAAATATATCTTGGCATTAAAAAACAACAATTCATCTGGTCTTGATGGTATCAGCAATAAGATTCTACGTTACGCTGCACCCATCATTTGCGACTCTTTAACCTATGTATACAACCAATGTATTGCACACAACTACTTCCCTACAGCATTTAAAACTGCCAAAGTGTATCCTCTCTATAACTCTGGCTCACATAGCGATCCCAACAGTTACAGATCAATTTCCATTCTATCATCTATATCAAAACCACTAGAGAAACACATTTACAACACCACACTTCAACACTTAACAGCCAACAAACTGCTCATTGAGATCCAGTCAGGTTTCAGACCCAAACATTCCTGTCACACAGCTCTCACCAAAATGGCAGACAACTGGCTGTCGAACATAAATGATGGAAAATTATGTGGTGCTGTTTTTGTCGACTTCAAGAAAGCATTTGACGTGATTAACCACTGTTAAGTCATGTTTTATTAAGGGGAGTTAAGTGTTAAAAGACTTGTATTTACAGGTCGGATTTTTTGTAAACACGCTAGTACACACGCTCTGTGTGATGAGAGATTTTTCTTAGTTGGGAGCTGATGCTCAGTAATTTTTGAACACAGCTCTTTTGTCTAGCTGTTAGTTTGCTTTTTAAAAATAGAATAAAGAGAAACTGTCGAACGTTCTTTGAATTAGTTTTGAGAGGGAAAGGCGGATGAATTCAGCTCACATCTCAAGCTGCGAGTTTCCGCTTGATTTGAATTGGGTACTGAGCTGTTTTAAGCAGGGGATTTTTCGTGACAGTTTTTGGCTGGCAGAGCTTGGAAATGGACGCTTTACCATTTTTGCTAGTGTGTCCCAGCATATATTCTTTTTGTGGAAGGAATATTTAATAATTGTAGAATGTACTTTATTGAGGATATTTATTCCCATGGATATTATTGTACCGAGAGTCGCTGAAATGGATATTTATTCCCATGGATATTATTGTACTAAGAGTTGCTGATATGGATATTTATTCCCATGGATATTATTGTACTGAGAGCTGCTGATATGGATATTTATTCCCATGGATATTATTGTACTGAGAGTTGCTGATATGGATATTTATTCCCATGGATATTATTGTACTGAGAGTTGCTGATAGGGATATGTATTCCCTTGTTGATAATATGTGCTGCCACCCATTTGCCACGTATTTTATACTTGTAGTAACTTATGACAGTGTGCTGTTTTATGATGTCTACGTGACCGTCTCGTCAATAAACTGTATAACGTTGCCAGGTCTTACAACATTTCCTTACTTCCACATTGCTGTGGTGTGAGTGACTTATCCTAGACACACTTAAAGAACCTATACACATTCGCGTATGCCTGGACCAAACTATGTTATATATATATATATATATATATATATATATATATATATATATATATATATATATATATATATATATATATATATATATATATATATGTGTGTGTGTATGCGCGCGCGCGTGTGTGTATATACACTACATCATCATCATTACCCTTGAGCTCCACAAGGACTGGCAAGGAGCTTAGGCCTTTAACACACTTATGCCGTCCTCCTTACCCGTGCCATTAGAATAGGATCTTTCCACTCAATGGCGGCCCTAATCGTGGTGATAAATATAATTAAACTACTTTTTAATTATAGTGTGCTGTTTCCGTTCCCGGGTGAGCAGAAAGAAGTACATTCTTAGAGTGTTTTGGTTTCTTTCCATTATACAGCGTAATCAAACTGTTCATGAACACAGTCATTTGAAAGCTTTATATATTGGTTGTAACTATTTTCGGGAGAGTATATATAATTTCGTTGATTTTGAAAAGGCTTTTGACAGTATACATAGGGACAGTTTATGGAAAATACTGAGGGCTTATGGAATTCCAAGCTGCATAGTGTCAATCATAAAAAGCCTTCATGCCAACTTTACGTGCAGCATTGGGCAGAGCAACCTAACCTTTGAAGTGAAGACAGGAGTACGACTATGATGCCCCTTATCAACCACTCTATTTTTAACAGTCATAGACTGGGTGTTACGCACAGATCATTTTTTTCCCAAAGTCTTTGTATAATCATTTTGTCGTAAAAAGTCTTTGTATGATCATTTTTTGACTGAAATGTGTATTATATTATTTTACAGTCAAAGCGACATAACTCGAGATTTTGAGACTACTATTTTTTATGAGTTTACCTCCTCTTGGGTCGAGACACGTTCGGTCTATAATTTCTTGAACGAAGCGTGACCATATCTCCTTATTTGGTAGTACCAGTCAACTGTTGTAGATGTCTGAAACCTGTCTTAAGGTTTTCTGTTCATGACCATAAAAGGAGCGATAGTGTATGTCTTTTATCTCGTATGTTCTTAGAATCGTCTTGTGTGAATTGATACTCAGGTAGATGCGTTCTGCGCATGTCTAGACTTGGAGAGTTCGATTGTGGTTTCCGCGCAGCTCGGAGTTAAGAAATGGTCTGAGCAGCGAGCGGACGCAATCTGCCTCTTGTGATTTTTCTGAGGGAAATACATTGTCTTTGTGAGTCAGTTAGCTAACTAGACTATTTCCCAGTGTTATTCAAGCCTGCCTGGAGGCATATGTTCAGTGGTTGATTTCGAAAAAAGGTAATTCCTCTTGTATTGAACTTTACGCTATCATCTAGAAGTTCGTCATTTTTGTCGCTCTTTGCTCGCCTGTGTGATTCAAAAATGGAGAGGTACTTTGATTAGGATTTCGCCACCGGTATCTTTATACCTGAACTAGTTACATATATGGGTCGCTCTAGACCAACAAGACTATTGTCTGTGTTCCAGGATTCGTTATATCAGAGATCACGTCCAAGTCAGATGGTCAGACTTAGGAATGTTATAAAGGTCGGGTTGACCTGTACTCCATGTATGCTATTCACGTGCAGACGATAAATGGACTTATTGTATACATCTGATCTGCTAGCATCAGGAAGGGAGTATTTATTATTATCTATGAACATTGATGATCTGCAGCTGACACTGTTGCAGAATTTATATGTATGAACTTTAGGTACCCAGATCTGTGCTATATATTATTTATACAGCTTCACGAACCAGAACTTTATGATATCGAATATACGGAAGCTATTTGTTTACAAGATGAATATTGAGTATTGGATTCTACATGACTATCAGCTAATATTATTTTGAATGCGTACTTCGTTGAACTATGTTGGTGATGACATATATATCATGACTGTTTTGTGGCGTGCAATAAATGGTATAAAACGTAAAGCGAAGTTACCATTTCTATGACTCTACACATCATGTTGCCTGTGTTGTACTCTGTGAACTATTCTACTACAATATACACAGCAACATCATAAACCAGAGAAGACACCTACATCTTGCACTTTAATACCTGGTGTCGATAGGGGTGGTAATTTGACGTTCGCCTAAATCCACCCTTAACATTTTTGGTGGCCAAATGTTGGTTTACTCTGGTACTAGCTATCAAGGGGGTCAACAAACCCAGACATCATCATCATACTAGATACAACTACAGCATCAACTACCACCTTACAAGAAATTTTGTTGAAAGTATCCGGATTTCCTGACGGTTGCTGATTTTTGAAACTACCCGGCGCTGCTCGTGGGTATCCAGTTTTCCGACGTTAGAAGGCCAAGTTCCGAGCAAATTGTTTTCCTGATCTGTTAGGAAGAAGGACAAGTGCCGTAACAACTGTTCCGGTTTCAGAGGCTCATTTTCCTGCGTCATGGCTGTCTATAGGAGCAGATGTTGATCAACGTTGGATCATTATCCTCAGAATGCTGATCTCAACCTGTTCTGCACCGTGCTGACGTTTTGGACACATAGAAGTTAAGTGGCCTGTTTTGTTTGTGAACTGTGCCCTTATGTTCTAGCTGAGCCTTCTGTATTCTTTCACACACTTTTTGCTACTTTTGCTATTTGTTACATGTTATATGTTATTTGTATTTGTATATTTATATGTTTATATTTCAGCGGGTCTGGATGGGTGGTGACTGTCATAAGAAATACCACGTCATAGAGGTCTTATGATAGCGTTCTGTTAGGGGCAATTTCCTTAATTGGAAATTGTTAGCAATATTTTTGCTAATTTTTGTTAGTTGTGACGATATGGTCAGTGTTGTTTTCGGTATTTTTTTCATATTCTTTAGTTTTGTTTTGCTTTGTTTGTATTTGTAGGTCTACTCTTTCCTATTATTTAGTTCTTTACAAAATTTTTGTTTATACATTGTGACGTCATTTGTTTGTCTTCTTTTCGCATTTTGTCATCACATTCTTTGTGATATTTCCTTTAGTTTTCACTGTTTATTTATTTGACTTATGCGAATGTTTTCGTATGGTTTTGATCCTTGTTATTGTTTACATTGACTTTGATCTTTGTTATTGTTTACATTGACTTTGATCTTTGTTATTGTTTACATTGTTTTTGTTAACATTGTTTTTGTTATTGTTTACATAGTTCTTGCATAGTTAGCTTTCACTATTGTTACATATATGCTCATGCACTATTGGTTTATAGTGCACTTATCATAACTAACTGGTGGTTTTTTGCTTATGCACTATTGCAGTGCAGTTATGATAAATAACTGATGGTTATGCACTGATTTGTGTAGTGCACTGATAATTAAGAAGTGACTTGTGACATTATTATACATTTGGTAATACAAGTTTGGTATCAAAGACTTGTTTCCCACAGATATTGGGTTACACATTGGGATTATACAAGTACTTTATTAAGTCTTGTTACTTTTAAGTTTGAAATAAGATAATTAATTATTTCAGATTTTGGACTCTTATTTTAGACATCATGTCTACACTTGATTATTTTATTGAACAAGGGAAATCCCTTGGCAAGACAGGTGATAAGTTGGAAGAATATGCAACTACTCAATATGATAAGGCATTAAAGATGGAAGAGAAAAAAATGGAAATAGAAGCTGAACAAAAGAAACTGCAGATGCAGGTGGATGAAAAGAGATTACAAATGGAAATGGAAAAACAAAAAAGAGAAGCAGAATCTCAGGAGAAGAGACTTGAAAAAGAGGCTGAGGCTGAAAATAGGAGACTTGAAAAAGAGGCTATGGCTGAAGAAAAAAGTTACAGGCTATGGCTGAAGAAAGAAAGTTACAGGCTATGGCTGAAGAAAGAAAGTTACAGGCTATGGCTGAAGAAAGAAAGTTACAGGCTATGGTTGAAGAAAGAAAGTTACAGGCTGAGGCTGAAGAAAGAAGATTACAAAGAGAGGCTGAAAATAAAAGACTTGAAATGGAGCATGAAGAAAAACTCTTAGCTCTAGAGTTAGAAAAGTTAAAGTTGTTGAACACTGGTAATGCTAATGATGCAAATAAGGTGTCAGATAAGACTAATGCTAAGGATTTCAAGCTTAATCTACCAGCATTTAATGCCTCAATTGATGATATAACATTTTATCTAGATAGATTTGAAAGTGCATGTAAGGTGCATAACATAGCTAAAGCATTGTATGTTTATCATCTGTCCAAGATACTTAGAGGTGATGCTTTGACTTTGTTGGGTATGGTAGATGTGCCTGACAAGAACAACTATGAGGTTGTCAGTGCAGCATTGTTAAAGAAGTACCAACTTAACGAGGACGGATATCGTCTTCAATTTAAAAACATGTTACCAGAAACTGGAGTTGAATTCTCTGAATTCATCTCAAGGATACGTCTTACTTTTTTACGATGGGTTGAGCTGTCTAAGACAGAAAGTACATTTGAAGCTCTTATGGACTTACTACTTAGAGACAAGGTTATGTCTTCTGTTAATGAATCTTTTCTTTCTTTTCTTCATGAGCGTAAGCCTAAAAACATAAAGGAAATGGAAGAATACTGTAGCCAGTATGTTACTGCGCATCCTCACATAACCATTAGCAACTCTAAAGTAAAAGAAGGTCTGCCAGTTGCTTCGGCAGCACCTTATGGCCCAAATTTTATGCGTAAATTTCAGGGTAGCCAGCAACATTTCAATAAAAAGAGTAACCGTAATTATGCCCAGAATCATAGCAATCAATTCCAGGGTGATTCTTCTTCCCAGAACTGGAGACAACCTAATACTACACGGTATTCTACTCCCGTTAACTTTAGAAATTTTCACAAAGGTAATCGGTATAGATGAAAATATTTTTCGCAGAGACCTCAATACCAAGATAATAGAGGTTCTCAACAGTATAGAGATGGTAATGACAGTTATGGAAACTGGAACTCAAACCAGGATAAAAATTACAGTAGGGACTTTAATGATAATTGCAGAGGCAATAATGGTCGCGGTAGATCGCAACATAAGAGAAAAAGATATCAACAGACAAACTCTGTTCAACAAGAATCTCAGGGAGCAGATAAACAGGTTAATAATGATAAAGACCATAATGCTATCGGATGCTCATCTTTTGATTTTGGTAGGGCAAATAAATGTATCCAATGCAGTACTTTATTTGACCCGAAGACCGTTACTACTTTAAGCTGTGGTCATCCTTTGCCCGCTCTTCCTGCTAATGTTGCTCATGACGGGAGAGGTTCTCTTATATTACATAAAGGGCTAGTAAATAGTAATCCAGTCTCAGTGTTGTTTGATTCTGGATGTACTACGGTTGGTGTTAGACAATCTCTTGTAAATCCATCCTGTGCTACAGGAAGGGTCATCAAATGTTTCACATTTGGTGGCACGTTGGAAAAGTATCCTACTGCCATAATACATATAGCTACTCCTTTCTTCACGGGAGATGTCCACGCGTGTCTACTTCCAAACCCTATTGCGGACCTTATTATTGGTCCTATTCACGGAGTTAGGAATGTACCCCACAGCAAATTGCTGTTTGGGAGGAGCAAAACATTGAAGCTACCAATGCGGTGGTCACAAGAGCACATGCTCTGGATCCACCTCAAACTTCATTAATTAATAATGATGAAGTAAATGACCAAGATAGTCACTTGACTATTTCACGTGACTCATTTATCAAATTGCAAGAAGAAGATCCTTCTTTACAAAAATTCTTCATTCTAGCAAAAAAAGGTGATCCTAATCAGAATACTAATAGAAAATCTTGGATTTCTATGAAGAACGGCGTACTTGTACGTATGGTACAAGACTCGACTACGTCCACTCATTCACAAATTCTTGTGCCTAAGAGCATGAGATTGCAAATATTGCAACATGCTCATGACTCGCAATGTGCTGGACATATGGGGTTTTCCCGTACAAAGTCGAGGGTTCTTGCGGCTTTCTTTTGGCCATTTGTGAGCAAGGACATACGAATTTACTGTCGCTCTTGCAAAGTATGTCAGGAGGTCAAATCTAAAGGACCACGACATGCTGCGCCTATCCAGGCTGCTGACATTCCTATTCGCCCTTTTCAAAAAATGGCAATAGATATTATCGGTCCTTTTAGAATTAAGTCAGCTAGAGGACATCAATTTATTCTTACATGTGTCGATATGTGCACACGTTGGCCAGAGGCAATACCTCTCAAGAGCATCTCAACTGCTGATATCGCAGACGCTCTTTGGTTGATATTTTCTCGCTTGGGTTTTCCCGGAGAAATATTGTCAGACCATGGCACTCAACTTATATCAGACACTATGTCACAGGTAATGTCTATGCTACATATTAAAAGGTCTCTCAGCAGTATCTATCACCCAATGTCTAATGGGTTAGTCGAACGTTTGAATAGGACTCTGAAAACTTTACTTGGGAAGATAACTGAGGATCATCCTCAGGATTGGGACAGGGTCTTACCCGCGGCTCTCTTTGCGTATAGAGAGGTCCCCAATGAACATACAGGGTTTTCCCCTTTTGAACTTGTCTTTGGCGCGCAACCGCGTGGCCCTATGTCTTTACTTCACGATCTAATCACTGCCGATAATATTAGCGATGAGACTCAATCTTCTTATGAGTACGTCATTGCTCTTAGGCAAAAGATCATCGAGGCATGCAAACTAGCAACTTCTTCATCCGAATTTGCTAAAGAAAAGGCAAGGCAGTTTGCAAATAAAAATAGATGTCTACGACAACTTTGTCCAGGTGACAAAGCTCTCGTGCTACTTCCTTCAAGGGAGAACAGACTTCTAATTGCATGGAAAGGTCCATATGCAATAGTCTCCAAAATTTCTGATGTCGACTATGTTGTCGATATTGATGGAAAGCATAAAACTTTCCACATAAATATGCTCACGGAATTTCATGAAAGACCTGACTATTTGCAGCCTGTTTTCCAGGCAACGGACAATTCTCAAGCACCTCATGGTCAGTACTCATCTCTGTCAGTTATACAGGATGAGGAAACTACTTTTTCTGATGTCAATCTTCCTCTTCCTATGGTCCCACTTTATTCTACGGAATCTTGGAAAAACGTGACCGTTTCTCCAAATCTTTCCGCTGAGGAACATCGACAGGTTTCTTCGATGTTGCAAACATTTCAGGATGTTCTTACAGACATCCCGGGACACACACATGTCATTGAACATGACATTGTGCTAACTGATCATAATCCTATCAGAGTCAGACCCTATCCAATACCTATTCATTTCCAGTCACAAGTCGAAAAAGAATTGGATGAAATGATACGTTTGGAAATCATTGAACCATCCACTTCAGCATACTCTTCGTCTATGGTTATTGTTCGAAAGAAGGATAATAACATTCGCATTTGCATAGATTATCGCAAATTGAACCAAGTTACGAAGTTTGATGCTGAACCTATGCCTTCATTGGAAGAGCTACTCAATAAACTTTCTAATTCTAGATTCTTTACCAAACTAGATTTGTCTAAAGGTTATTGGCAAGTTCCTCTAACTGAACGTGCCAAACCTTTTACAGCTTTTTCTACACCTAGGGGTTTATTCCAATGGAATTTCATGCCTTTTGGTCTTATGAACGCCCCTGCTACATTCGTACGCATGATGCGGCGAATTCTCGCATATCGTACAGATGTCATAGCATACTTAGACGATATCTGTCTATTCAGTGATTCCTGGGAAGATCACTATTTGGGTTTATACGAATTACTGTCTACTCTTCGCGAGTATAACTTGACTGCAAAACCCTCTAAAGCCTTTATAGGATTTAGTGAGATTTCTTTCCTGTGTCATCGTGTTGGTCATGGTCTCTTAAAGACAGAGGACCACAATTTTTCAAAAATACTTAACATTTCGGTCCCTAAGACGAAGAAACAAGTGCGGAGTCTATTAGGTTTGATCCAATTCTACGGACGATTCATTCCGAATATGTCCTCCATTATGGCACCGCTTTCTACTTTATTGAAGAAAGGGTCGCCTAATCTGATCCGCTGGTCTAAAGAATGTCAATCCTCATTGGACCAGGTTAAAGCCCTATTTTCATCTCCACCTATTCTTAGGTTACCTACTATTGAGAAAACTTTTGTTCTTCGAAGTGACGCCTCGTCAACTGGGATTGGGGCAGCACTAATGCAGGAGTATTCTGATACTCTGCATCCGGTGATGTATATCTCTAGGAAATTAAATGCTGCAGAAAAGAATTACTCGGTTTTAGACCGTGAGTTATTGGCTATGGTATGGTCTATTCTGAAGTTACAAAGATTTCTTCTAGGCGCACACTTCATTGTGGAAACCGACCAAAAAGCGCTTACTGCTATTCAGAGCAAATACTTGAAGAGCTCGAGGTCCACCCGTTATGCCATAGCTCTTCAACCATTTCATTTCTCGGTGCGAGCTATCCGTGGTTCGGATAATGTGATGGCAGACATTCTGTCCAGATGCCCACACGATTCTACATGATTCTTCTGTCATATATATTTCCTGATATACAGTCCAATACTATAATGACATGTTAGCAAATATTTTCTCACTTTTTTTTTTTTTTTGGAGGAATTTATAACATTGTACCATGTAATTATCTAAGAAGGCTTAGTTAGTGATATACGGGCCAAAAGATCACTCGGCCACATTTAGATAATATATTTTCATGATTGTATTAACAGATTTAACAGTTATCTTTAAGATTTGTGTTATTGATATTTTCGCAGCACATCATTGAAGTCTGCGAGATTATGTCCATTGTGGAACTTTGATGATATCAAGTCCTGTCCTAGACTGGGAGCGGATGATGTTCACATCTTCTTCTATTTGATTGTATTCTTGTCTACGAAGAACAACACATGTATTAGTTAATAATTACTGATGCATTATATAATGTAGTAGTATAGTGCGGTATTAGTATATTACACCGCTATTTGCACAACACATTGCATGATATTATAATAATAGATTTAATTTCATATTATGGCATGAGTGTAATTTGACTTTCATTATAATGTTGCCATCATTGTGGCGTGTGTTGGTGGCACCTTCCTGGAATATATACGCGTATACTTAGATAAATTTTTTTCTCTAAGGATCTGAGATATGATCTCAGTTTCGCTCCATGCGTTGAGCTAGATTGTTAGGTATATATCCGCGCATCATACGTGCGTTAGGAGCCTAGATTTTTCCGGCTCCAGGATTTTTTAAAAAAATGTTTCATTTTTTTTCCGGGAGGGTGCGGTAATGTTACGCACAGATCATTTTTTTCCCAAAGTCTTTGTATAATCATTTTGTCGTAAAAAGTCTTTGTATGATCATTTTTTGACTGAAATGTGTATTATATTATTTTACAGTCAAAGCGACATAACTCGAGATTTTGAGACTACTATTTTTTATGAGTTTACCTCCTCTTGGGTCGAGACACGTTCGGTCTATAATTTCTTGAACGAAGCGTGACCAAATCTCCTTATTTGGTAGTATCAGTCAACTGTTGTAGATGTCTGAAACCTGTCTTAAGGTTTTCTGTTCATGACCATAAAAGGAGCGATAGTGTATGTCTTTTATCTCGTATGTTCTTAGAATCGTCTTGTACTCAGGTAGATGCGTTCTGCGCATGTCTAGACTTGGAGAGTTCGATTGTGGTTTCCGCGCAGCTCGGAGTTAAGAAATGGTCTGAGCAGCGAGCGGACGCAATCAGCGTCTTGTGATTTTTCTGAGGGAAATACATTGTCTTTGTGAGTCAGTTAGCTAACTAGACTATTTCCCAGTGTTATTCAAGCCTGCCTGGAGGCATATGTTCAGTGGTTGATTTCGAAAAAAGGTAATTCCTCTTGTATTGAACTTTACGCTATCATCTAGAAGTTCGTCATTTTTGTCGCTCTTTGCTCGCCTGTGTGATTCAAAAATGGAGAGGTACTTTGATTAGGATTTCGCCACCGGTATCTTTATACCTGAACTAGTTACATATATGGGTCGCTCTAGACCAACAAGACTATTGTCTGTGTTCCAGGATTCGTTATATCAGAGATCACGTCCAAGTCAGATGGTCAGACTTAGGAATGTTATAAAGGTCGGGTTGACCTGTACTCCATGTATGCTATTCACGTGCAGACGATAAATGGACTTATTGTATACATCTGATCTGCTAGCATCAGGAAGGGAGTATTTATTATTATCTATGAACATTGATGATCTGCAGCTGACACTGTTGCAGAATTTATATGTAAGAACTTTAGGTACCCAGATCTGTGCTATATATTATTTATACAGCTTCACGAACCAGAACTTTATGATATCGAATATACGGAAGCTATTTGTTTACAAGATGAATATTGAGTATTGGATTCTACATGACTATCAGCTAATATTATTTTGAATGCGTACTTCGTTGAACTATGTTGGTGATGACATATATATCATGACTGTTTTGTGGCGTGCAATAAATGGTATAAAACGTAAAGCGAAGTTACCATTTCTATGACTCTACACATCATGTTGCCTGTGTTGTACTCTGTGAACTATTCTACTACAATATACACAGCAACATCATAAACCAGAGAAGACACCTACATCTTGCACTTTAATACCTGGTGTCGATAGGGGTGGTAATTTGACGTCCGCCTAAATCCACCCTTATCACTGGGTGATGCGCCAGACAACAGAGGGCAATCCAAGAGGAATAAGATGGACTACATTTTCTACATTGGAAGATTAGGAATATGCAGATGACATTGCACTACTAGCACATTCACATCAACACATCCAGGAAAAAACGGATAGACTTAATAAGTATAGCAAGCAGGTGGGCTTGAACATCAACCTAAAGAAGACAGAGGTCATGACGCTCAATGTGAGCAACCCTGAGTCCATATCAGTAAGGAATCAGCAACTGGAACAGACAGATGCCTTCACATACCTAGGATGCATAGTAACACCAGACGGCGGAGCAAGCAAAGACATCAACAACAGAATGAACAAAGCAAGAACAGCCTTTTTTAGTCTAAACAACATCTGGAAGTCCTCTCAGTACAGCACAAGCACAAAATTAGGATTATATCAGAGCTGTGTGCTTTCTGTGCTTCTCTGTGGTGCGGAGAGCTGGAGAGTTACAGAGAAGGAAATGTCGAAATTGTCCTCTTTTCACACAACATGCCTAAGAAAAATTCTCCGAATCTTTTGCCGAATATCATCACCAACCAAGATCTGCTTACTCGGAGCAAGCAAGAGGACATGCACACCATCATAGCTGGCAGACGCTGGAGCTGGGTTGGCAATGTCCACAGAAGAGACCCGATGCCATCACAAGAACAGCTATGCTATGGACCCCTGAAGGAAAACGAAAGAGAGGCCGACCAAAAACAACTTGGCGGAGGACTGTGGAGGCTGAGATGCAAAGAATGAACCAGAGTTGGGGCACTGTACGAAGGATGGCCGCCGACCGAGCAAAGTGGAATCAATTTGTTGTTGCCCTACAAGACACCACCAGGCGTAATGGCCACTGACTGCTTTGACGGTCGGCGGCTAAGGATCAAAGAAGAAGAAGATATATAATGGAAACAATACAATTTTTCAACACGGTTGCATTCCTCAGCTGTGACCAACGTACACACGGCGAGAATTATGTTATTTTAGATTCAATTTAAAAGTTCTTTGATGACAACATTTCGTGTGAAAGTGCGTGGATTGTTTTCATAGAGTGTTCCCTGATAAGTGGTTTTAACAAAAACTTTCAAGTTTTCATGATTTGTACATCGGGTGAGGGCTCATGCACACCAATTTTTACGCACTTTTTCTTTGTCGAGCGCTACTAATCTCGTGAAAGAATATAAAACAAAAATGAAACCAAAGTATTTTTGTTATATAACACCCACGCCGCGCAAGTTACACACCGTGCGTTGCGCACTTTTTTTCTGGCGCGAGTTACTATTTTGAGTGAGACCGACCGACGTAACATACATCGGTAATTATGTTAGTTGTGTGTGGGAGGGATTGGGATAATGTAGCTAGCTACATGTGTTCATTCGCGTGCCGGAGAATATATCACAACAAGGGTTTGAGATGACAATATCATACGCAGCCAAAAACAGTACTGATTATTCATCGTTAGATTACGCAGCAAGGCAAACTATTTAATTGTTATACGTTGGCACATTGAAAAATTACAGCTTATAGGAACTTAATAATTACCTCAAACCACTCGCGCAGAAATGTCAATTTGCCTTTTGGTTTTTCCAATTCGCTTTTATTGTTGACGAGAACAAAGTCGTTAGCTTATTTGGCTCTAAATGTTTTACATTTGAAAGTCATTGCGCTTAATGCGTTTTTCAATTTACAAGAAAAAATATATAATTCATTCATAGTAAAAATGACCGTTAAATACTGTTTTAAATAATGTTTTGCTATTAACACTAACTAAATTATAAAATAGCTGAATCAAAAATATCAAGTAAAGACAAATCAAATTATCTTAGAGACTGGGTGGTGCATTCCCATTGATATACTCTGAGCATACGCATTTAAGCATATTTTATCCATCGTTGTAATGTTTGTGAAGCTTCACCAAACGATTCTTTCGCATTCCTAGGGATGGTTCTCTTTAGCCCACAAGTTCAGAAAGGATCGGGGCAAAGTAAGTGCATTAATACAATGGGAATGGGATAGAGTAACCGCGAGAACATTGGCTGAAGAGAGAACCTGAAGAGAGCCCATTGTAAGATCGCAGCTGTTGCAAAATATCTAAGAAGACTTTTTCTATGTCTATTAAAACATGAAAAATAGATGTGTTTTCATAAATAGTTCATTTTTATTTTATTTTTTTACGTTTAGGTGGGGGAAGAACCCCTCTATACCTTAAAAGAAAATAGCCGCCACTGTTGCCGTGTCTTCTTTTTTCCTTTCTGTAAAGTGCAATCTTTACTATCTTGCAATATAATACATTTATATACTTATTATGTTCGCAAATATTTTGTAAACAAAGTATTTCCTTTTTTAAGTGCTTAAGGAGAAGTCATTTTTGAGTTACTTCCCTTGAAAGGAGTTCCGTCATCTTCGATCGGATTCCGCGGACGAATTTAGGCCTACTGCGATTTATTCTTTGCCTGGGTAGGAATAGATTGTTCTTGCTTCAGTATATCTATGGCCTGAATTTATACGTAGTGTTTGTATGAGTAAGACGAGTCTGTCTTATATATGGATATCTTTACATTTCTAAGTCGAACTATGTTGGTTGTCGCTAGAAAAGGTCAAAGGCTATGCAGCGGAAGTATCGCTAGCAAGGGGTGTGATTCATGGCTGTCATCCTGTCGGGATGTCGAATTTTGTTGTAGCCGGCCTATCGCCGAAAAAGTGATCTATAAGTAAATGGGGAAAAGTGATAGTCATTTAGACATGTTGTATGTACTTTACCCCAGTGTTTATTCTCTTTTGCCAAGGAATGGCAAAGTTATATTTCGCATAGAAAGGTAAAACCACAATTTATTATGAACTTGGGCTTCGCCATCGTTGTCGATAAGCAGATGCACAGTGGTACTTTTGAAAAGAATATTTATTCAAAGGAAGATGACATTCCTATGTATCAGCACTAGATTATATGATATTATTCAATTACCTCTATGATAGAAGCTATGAAGAAATGAGGACATTTAACGAATGACCAATTTTGGTCTGTATCCAATAGTGAGTGAAGCTCACGAGAGAAGCACAGCCATGTTGAAATCCATATACTTTGTATTTATCGAGTGAGAAAAAGGGATGCCTGTACTATCGCTCGATGAACCAAGAGATCACTGCTACATGTGAGAACCCATGTCTGGGATTCCTATATCTTTATGAAAAATATATATATTGAACTTTACGTGAAGGGATATTCGCTAGACGAGGTTAGGTCTAGGAGCCTTCCTATATATTGGTTATGGTCTGACGTGCCCAGTCAGTAAAGCCAGATGATTTACATGATGGAACTCTGAATGCTTATTTACGAATGCTCCATTATGATATTTGCCAAGCATGAATGCTAACTTAAGATGATATTCCTGTGATCAACATTATGCTGTCTATGTCGACATTTGTTCCTGTAACCATACACGTACTGTCCAAGTGTGCGTCTCATTAAATGTTATAAAAAGACCACCGTAGTTCCAGTACTTCTTTAATTCGAACAGTGTGAGTATGAGTGATGTACTACCAACCTGTCAACTCTATCGAATCATTCTACCATTCGCGTTCTGACATTCATATACACACTCATTGTCTACACTCACATTCTTGTCGGAGCCTCATCACGTTCCAGGACAAGATGACCTGTATGACCAAAACTGTGCTGGGTTTAATGAGTTGACAATCGTTACACTTTACTACACCAGTCCCAACATCTACATTTATCAACTGGTGGACATTCACGTCATTTAACAAATAAAGCGTGATTCAACAACTAGTAGCCAGTATGAGTTAACAACTACAGAGTTTAACAACTAGTAGCCAGTATGAGTTAACAACTACAGGATTTAACACTTTCATTTATGTCTCCAGTTCTCTTCTCCGTGTGTTTTTCGGTCTTTATCTTTCTTAACCTGGGGATTCCGGAACAGTGACTTCTTCCCAGTGTTGTCGACTCGAGTCAATCGACCCGATATTAGGCATTAGCGACTCGACTCGAGACTTGCCAAATTTTGTTGAAAAGACTCGCCGTCATCATTCAAAATGCGCTCTTCATTAATTAGAAAAAAATGCTCTTGTGTTAAGCGATATCCCCCAAACATTACACGAATTCCTTTGTGCAAACACATTTTACTTCATATTTTCAGACATTCTTCAGGCCAGGAAGAAGACAGCTGATAGAATAGTCTGGCGCTCTCTCTTCCAAACCTCTATACCTGTCGTGAAACGAGTGTAACCCACTACTTTGTTAATCACTATGTCGAGATACAGATTTGCTTCAACCAATCAACGAGCAACGTTCACCAGTCTCTGAGACAGAATAAATTAACGGCCATCTTGTTCACGCAATATGGCGGAGGAAAACTGAATAAAATTAGGCTGTACAGCGCTTGAGACTAAACCGGAGGAAACCAATCAGCTTGCTCCGCCAGGAACCAACCAAAAGCTTTGCTTAAGCATTCACCTACCTATATAATCGGGCGAGATTTTATGCTAAACACGCCATTTTCTTTTGTTCAGTTTTCTGTCAACCACGACGACAAGACACCAACGTCCTTCTCAGGACGCCACTACTCGAGAAAAGATCGCGTTATCGTCAAAATGACCAAACATAAACCACACGCTAAAAATAGGAAGGTCTACACCAGCCCACCAGCGCAGAATAGCCAGGGTAATCACAATACCACAACAAACAATGACAGACAGCCAGAGAGCAAGACTGCCCCAAGTACTTGTGCCGGGACCGGCCCTTCTATAACTCCTGACACGACGGAGTTAGCTGTGACGTGCGTCGACCCGACTGAAAGTCTGAGTGGCCCGACTCCTTGCCTAGATGAAGACCCAGAACATAAAGAAATACTGAGAGCGTTACGACAGCTGGAGCAGACGACGGAAAGAATAGAGAATAGAAAACAGGAGCTTAGATCTAAGCTGCCACCACCACACGTACCCGACTCGTCAGCAGAAACCCGGTCTACCACAGAGAAGCTGCACCAGACAACGATGACACCACCACACGATGCCGAGATGACAGCAGACCCACCTGCAAGCACTATGAAAGAAGTGATAGAGACAGCTCCTCAACACAGACAGGTACAAGAGGAAGATATCGCAGAGACCATATTAGATGCACTTCGAAGAATTGAAGACGGAGACGAGTCCCTTAGGCTCGCTCTTCAAGAAGCGATAGTAGAAGTAGCCCCAGGTGTGCTGGACATCAATACCACCGAGAAGCAAGCTACCATTCCTGGTCCTGAGGAAACAACAGCTGACAACTCAAGGGCTCAGACGCAAGATATGACACCGTATAACAAAGAACAAGAACAAGATTCGAACTAAGCCTGTAGAAGGAAACAAAGACCAAACACTAAAAAAAAAAACAACTCAGAAACGATACAGGAGAGGATTGTTAAGATCACCCAGACGTCAGGAAGTGAGGCCTCACTCAGGGCCCTACCCAACAACAAAGTGATCAACATCCTCGAGGTGATAACTGGACGGAGAGGTATCGCCAAAGTAGGGAGGCACGAAAAGGGAGTAGTGCTTTCGCTCAACAACACAGACAAAACAACCTCGCTGATGATCGAACTGGAATCCGGTCAAAGGAAATCCAGTTGCCCCACCAAATAAAAGTGGTGGTGGAAAAGTACAAGACAACAAAGAAGTTGGTCATCAGAGGGGTGGATACCAGATGTTCCGAAGGCGAGGTTCACAGACGCCTTCAAGCTGAAAACGCAAATCTAAAAATAACGCAGGTCGAAAGGCTAAAAACCTGGGCCAAGAAAGATACCAACCTGATGATAGTTACGGTAGAAGGATCGACAAGACCCGAGAGACTGACGCTCGAAACATCAACAAAAAGGACAGAACCATATATACCTCCGGTCATGCAGTGCTCTAACTGCCAACAGTTTTCACACACCAAGAAAACATGCAGGAGAGACGCTGTCTGCCGATATTGCGCGGGAAACCACCAATATGGCGACTGCCCCAGGGCGAAGGAGGACCACAACTACAAATCAATTAATGCAAACCGTACCTGTGCAAACTGCCATGGAAACCACGGGGCAAGGTACCGAGGCTGTCCTGTGTTTCAGGAAACAAAGAGCATCTTGAAGGAGGCCGTGTCCAAAAACATCCCCTTCAAGGAGGCAAAACACAGAGTGGCTGCGGATGGTGCAGAAAAACTGCGCATAATAGATAGACGACAGTTACACAAGCTGACCGCTGAAGTGAAAGAAATGAAACTACAGGTCGTAAACAGAAGCAAGCAGGCTCCCGAAGAACCAACCGACAGTGGTGAAGACGTAATAGATCTACAGAACGTCAAAGATATGATGGAAGAAATGAAAAGAATCCAGCAGCAGATAGAAACAGATGTCAAGAGGCTGACAGAACTGAAGGAAGAAAACTCCACAATCCTCAAGAGAATCGAAACAGAGCGAAGAGCCATTGAGGAAATGACATCAAACACAAGAGCGACCAAAACAAACGAACAATCAGACGAGGAAGTCATCGAAGAAACACTTGAAAAACTTCTACCAGCAATAATAGAAAAAGCACTATTACAGATACAGGAAAGCAGGAAGACAAGAGAAACAGAAACCAGGAAAGCAAAAACGAACAAAACGACACAAGACAGATAGGAAGGCAGGAAATGAACACCATGAACACACCACGACCGACAAGCAACAAAGAGGAAACCAGACAACCAGCTAGTGGTCCTTTTCAGGACCAGTCCTTTTCAGGACTAACAGACGACTAGCACCGAAGAACCTAACACACAATATACCCCAATTATAACCAACTTTCAGGTTGAACAGGGTATTACAGCAACATAGAAGACGAAAACAACAACAACAACAACATGCTAAGCACGCAACCTAACACGAAGCCAGAGACGACCGACTGTGTGAGAAGAGTGTCAACTTTGATTTATAGCTTACCTGAGGGCATTGACCTGCACCTGCTTCGCTAAGTCGTGTCAAAAACTGGCCTGTTTGAATCTTAGAGGGTAAATATATTTACGATAACCTTTAGGAAAATAGGCTTTCAGCAGGTCTATAATGTTGGTATTTGTTGTGTGTCATTTATACTACCTATCAGGTTACTGATTGTATCTTGGGGAAATTAAGTATAATGATTGTATTTCCTATTAAGATTGAATAGACAAAGACTAATAGGACTCATACCTCAATCTATTGTCTCCTATAACTCAATCTATTGTCTCACATGACTTCAGTCTATCATCTCCGATAAGACCAACTGCCATATAACCAAAACACAACTGCCATATAACCAAAACAGTCCTTGTTAGGACTCAACCTATTGTCTCCTATACTTCAATCTGTTATCTCAGACCAACTGCAATATAACCAAAACAGTCCTTGTTAGGACTCAATCTATTGTCTCCTATAACTTCAGTCTATTATCTCAGATAAAACCAACTGAAATATAACCAAAACAGTCCTTGTTAGGACTCAATCTATTGTCTCCTATAACTTCAGTCTATTATCTCAGATAAAACCAACTGAAATATAACCAAAACAGTCCTTGTTAGGACTCAATCTATTGTCTCCTATAACTTCAGTCTATTATCTCAGATAAAACCAACTGAAATATAACCAAAACAGTCCTTGTTAGGACTCAATCTCTTGTCTCATCTAACTCCAATCTATTGTCTCCTATAACTCCCACCTGATATATCACCAAACAGTCCTCGTCTCACATACTCCTATCATAAGAACATAACGTTATTGTTAGGATATATTATAGCACTTGTCAGAGAGGGCCTGGTATATTATAGGGGGAAGGACATTGTTGTATCACACCTAGGTGTACGTATTATTGGATGTATTCATGTATTGAACTTATATTATGGGATGTATTCATGTATTGAATGTATTCATGTATTGAATTTATATTATTGAATGTATTCATGCATTGAATTCATATTATTGAATGATATCCATGTACTGTATTAGTTTATCAGAAAGAAGGTTTTGCAAGTAGACACCTGTCTTGTCTCGCTATTGCTAAATCATACTGAGCCATGTTGTCATTCATCCTACATGCAGACACTGAGACACGCTCATATCATATACAATAGAAATAGGTGGGCTTGAGGACAGAAATTAGCCCCTATTTTTCCTTGTTACAGGTTTTATTCGTGTCATCAAAACTGAGATCGTGGGTCGTCAATCCAGCTGCCTGGAACTCCGCAGGAGCATAGAGGTTGTCCTGACTCTACATCTTTGGTCCCCCTCAGTCTTGGGTGGGCTAAAGGAACGATACTCAGCCGATGTTGTGTGAACCAAACAAAGAAGAACAGACCTTAGAGAGATGAGTACACATTAGTACCATTTCTGTCAGCATTGTGAGCATAGAAACTGTCAGTGATGAGAAAGTGAATTAGCATAGCAAGAGACAAAAATAACAGCATAGCTGATAAGTGTTATATCCTTAATTAACAGCACAGCTGATACATGTACTATAATTGAATAACAGCACAGCTGATATAATTTTTGTTCCTATAATTGGAAAACTTGTTGTAATATTTATTTACATATCTATATAAATATAAATATTTGTAAATCATATGTAAACTTACAAATTCATTACATTCCATTTTTCAACATTCACCCTTCAGCACAAGAGTAGATAGTGTATATACTAAATAAATAATAAGGAAATTGTATTTGAACGACTTGTCAATTTTATCAGTGTTAAGTAAAATCTGTTTCCTTGGTTTTTTTATATCACAGTTAGTTACACAGCGGAGGTGGCACTTTATGTCGGTCTCCTCTCTACTATTGTTTCGAGATCAGATCATTCACAGCCGTAACTAATTTGTGATACCAGTAGTTCTCTCAGACACTGGGACTTCACCATTTTCTGCAGAAATTCTATTTCTGTAATTGTCAGTACTATACTGATCTTAAAGCCAATAAAAACCTCACGCCACAACACCTCACGGTAGAAGAGGAACGACTAAGTAAGTAAGTAAGTAAGTATTTTCAGACATAATTAGAGAAAGTTGCTAGAAAAACATTTCGAGACACAGCGATTTTCAGAACAATAATATTCTTTGGCTATGTAAACATTACCATTTCGCCTTAAAAGGTGGGATACACCGCACGCATTTATTGGCGGGTAAAAAACTAGAGCACGTGTCCTTATTCTTTTTTTTTTAAATAAAATTTTGCTTCGTTTTACGCGTCCCGTTCAACCTAGTCGGTTATATTAAGGCGCATGTACACATATAAAAGACCTCTAGGGCTGATAACGTTACGATTAGGATTATATAATTAAATATTGACTTTATCCTGTACATTCGCATAAGCTTAAGATTTGGTGCTGATCAAGTGTATTGTTCCAACCATTCCATTGTATGATTGGGAGGGGGGGGGGGGGATTGTCTGAGAAGATAGTATTTCTAACATGTCATTGTGACAACATTTGGTCCCCAGCCACTCCTTAGATTTCGGTACCTTTTTTCCATACTGCGATCGTGTCATTTCATTGCTAATTGACCCCCCGCCCGGCAAATTAATTTTACCGCCGAGCAAGTGAACCGAGACATAGAGATTAAACACGTGTGGTGTTGACCGCTCATCGCGGTAATGCTGACGTCAGACTAAAAAGGAAGACCAAACGTGAAAACGTCTGATTATCCGTCTGGTGAACGAATTCAAGTACGGGTGATAATTGCATAAGCACTTCCGTGCAGAAGTTTCTGTAATAATTATTACAGAGAAACCCGTCTGTGGAGACAAATTAGCGACGGCACTATCATGCAAGTTTGATTTGAAATTGTACCTAACAGTAACGTAAGGAGCCATGCCATATATGGAGATGAGGTCATGTGTTAAAATACGAGGGTGAAGGTAATAACTACAAGCCACTATGACGTTTAATGTGGCCAAAATATTTCAGTTTCCGGGACATGATATTGTTTATGAGCCAGTTTTCCTCGACGTTCAGGTCGTGAAGGATGTCTATATTTTTCTTCTTCTTGGTCCACGATATTCTGAGAATTTTTCTGTAACACTTTGCTTCGAAAGATTCGATTTTTTTCTTTAATGTTCGAGTAATGGTCCATGATTCCCATCCATATGTTGCTACCGGAAGGATGCGCTTTCTCAGAAGTTTTACTTTTATTAATTTGCTGGTGTTATGCCATAGGTTCTTCATTTTATTTAACCTCTGCATATCTATGGCCAGTCTCCTTCTGACCTCTTTTTAGCAGTCTCCATTGTTGTTAATCATGGAGCCAAGATATTCACAATTTGTGACATTTTCAATTTCCTCATCATTGATGGTAATTTTTGGTTGGCATCTTGTTTTGTCTGTGCACATTATCTTTGTTTTCTTTGTGTTCAGAAAAAGATTCTGATCCTCACTGTGTCTTTTGACAGACAGGATTAACTGTTCTAGTCCCTTGGCACTGTTTGAAAGAATAACTGTGTCATCTGCGTACCTGAGTTCTGGGATCGCATTTCCACCAATTGTGAACGGATCGCAATGTTCACATTCTTGGTCACTCCGAACATTTCTCATTATATTTTCTGCATAGATATTAAACAAGTATGGAGAGAGGATGCAACCCTGTCTTACTACCCTTTTCACCTCAAACCATCCTGATGTTTCACCCACTACTCTGACAGCTGCTTGTTGTTCATGGTATAATGTTTCAATTAGATGAATCAAATGCGCTAGAAACTCCATGTCTCTCATGATGTTCCACAATTTCTGATGTTGTACGCAGTCTAAGGCCTTGGTGTAATCTACAAAACAGGCATGAAGATCTACATTGTATTCTCTGCATTTCTCGAGGATGTTTCTCACATTAAAGATGTGATCTCTCGTAACACTTCCTTGTCTAAAACCCGCCTGTACTTCATGTATTTCATGTTCTAACTTTCTTTCTATCCTCTTCATGATAATCCGCAAAAGGATTTTGCTGGCATGACTTATTAAAGCAATAGTGCGATAGTTGGTACACGGTTTTAAATCGTCTTTCTTTGGGAGAGGGATATACACAGATCTTTTCCACGCTTTGGGCCAGATTGCACTGTTCCAGTTCTTCACACATAGTGCATGATAAACGAGGACACTGGCCTCTCCTCCTGCTTGGATTAGTTCAGTTGGTATATCATCGCATCCTGGTGATTTCCCTTTCTTCAGGCTTTTGATTGCTGCACGTACTTCATCTAATATATGCTTTGGGCCAGATTGCACTGTTCCAGATCTTCACACATAGTGCATGATAAACGAGGACACTGGCCTCTCCTCCTGCTTGGATTAGTTCAGTTGGTATATCATCGCATCCTGGTGATTTCTCTTTCTTCAGGCTTTTGATTGCTGCACGTACTTCATCTAATATAGGTTCTGGCTCTCTCTCTTCAGTTTCAATCGTCATGTCTGGGGTCTTTGTACTATCTTCATACATTTCTCTACAGTACTCCTTCCATCTCTCCAATATATCCTTACTTTCTGCTAATATGTTACCATTTTTATCATTGATTACATATAATGATGGTCTAAAATCATCTGTTAGCGTTCTGATTTCCTTGAACATATCCCTATCCTTTCCCTGAAATTGCAGCTCTTCTATTCTATTGCAGGTATTCGTTATGTACTGTTTCTTGTCTTTCCTAATATCTCTCCTGATGTTTCTTGTGTGTAGTGGGTTTGATGGTATTGTATGATGGTGATATTACTAAATGTAATGTATGAGGCCAGCTGTGAAGGCTCCTGAGATAAAATGTAGTTGTGAATTGTCAGAAGGCCTTTCTTGCTACCACTACGACCTCACACTCAATTTTTTTTCTTAATGAATGTAGCTATGTAAAATGTCTAGGGTAATGATGTGTAATGTGGTGTGATAGTTATAGATACACCCACAGATATTTAAGCAGACTAATAATATTTAACAAATATTATAATACACTGAACTAACTCAAGAGTGTAAAATTTTTGATAGAATTATATTACATTTATTTGTTCTGGATCAAGTTTTATGTTGACCAGAACTTTTTTTAAAAAAAAAGGATTTAAAAATTATGAAAGAAATGCATGGAATGTTACATAATAAATGCAAGAGTGTACATATATAAGTACTAGACTAGTTAGTTTTATTAAAATGTTCTAGTAGTCATCTACTTGGGAGGATAGTTAATGCTTGTGCTGTTGGGGTGGCCTCATCACACCTGTCTATATTGACTACACAGTGTCCAGTAAATTGCAGGAATTTTATGGGGTATTAGTAACTAAAAGGCGTTGGTGAACTTCCAGCAGACCAGAGGCTCACTCAACTTGCATATGTAGCTCTGGTGCTGAAATCTGGTGGTCCCACCTCTCCGTGCTGGCGGGCAATAATAGTGGTCTCTGTCACAACGTACTGCACAGATACACTCGAGTAAAATCACCAACTGAATGGACACCGCCTTGTTGACAACTGAAACTCACAGCTCTGCAATCAAAGTATTGGCTATGTGTCAAAATTCTATTCTCTACCCACGTCTGGACACAACACGGACACAACAACCACATCATACAGACAGGTCAGATCTCTCTGACCAAACAGCACATTTACCATGGTGGTTTTACATCAGATAGGTCCTCCCAGACTATAGATTCTGAAAAATATTTATTAGTTTCCTTCCCTAAAAGTGGATAGGTAATATGTTTCATTATTCTCAACACTTGATCTGTCTTTCCTAACCCTTGCTGGAGTTTATGTATATTGTTGGTCCCTAGACCCTGACTTGGGCGGGGGGTCTAGAGCAAATCCCTACTTGTTTGTAAGGCTAGATTATGATATGGCAGTATCAAATCACTCGAACATTAAACAATATTCAAAATATACAAAGAAATAATTTCAATCTTACCAGATTATGAATAAAGAACACAGAAATGCTAGCAAAACTCAGCTGAGCTGCTGGCTATAGTATGGCGTCCCTGAACTTATTTCACTTTCTTTCATTTGGAAATCACCACACTTTAAAATACTGTGTCTATCATCGAACAACTATTGAGGAATGGCCCCCACTTGCGCGTCTGAGCGCCGATAAAATGATTGTCTGTGGCCAATCACTGCCTAGGTTTATTTCAAATTCAAATTTCCTACCCTAAAGTCATTTCAGTCATGCTTCAGTCAAGTATGGATGTTTATCTGTTAGTCTGTCCGTCTCTACTTGTTTTTTTCAAAAACGTACTTGATTTTTGAACCAACCTTTCTCTCCCCTCCAAAATTTTGTCGTTAAAAGTTATATTTAGACACAGCTCCCACCAATGTCCCTTCGCTTCCCTACTAAGTAGATTTGAACACCTGCGTCTCAAGGTCGTGTTTTTTTTGTGCAAATAGCGACACTTTTTATTCCATACAGTCTGTCGCTGATGTGAACAACACTGTCTTTTGTCATTATCTTCAATATTATCTATCCGTCTGTAAAATTAAGAACATATTAGTTCACTGCTCAGAATGGACCATCCGGCCAGCTAATTTTTATATTCCTAACATTAATATTACGAAAAAGTTACTTTTTAATTTTTGTAATATTCCAAACATCTGCGTTCTGCCGCTGAATCAAATCAAAGGCTTGGTATCGCAAAAGCGACCAATAAATGACTGTGGCGTAACATATCCAAGGTCCCTTCTGTCGAGTTCCTTACTTTATGTCAACTTGGGAAACGTGACTTTTCTCCGTTTCCCCCCCAATTGCGTCTCCTTAGCCTTTCTAGTCTCACGCAATCTTTCCAGTCATATTTTTTCCTTTTTATCCGCCGTTCCCCTCCTGTCTAGCAAGTCAATTTTTATGGAGGGTGATGACCCGCGGTCTGGGCGATCATGTACTATCAGCAGCCTACGCATTATGTTTTTTATCCTTACATGTTATCTTTGGAGGTATTTTACCGTTGTATCTCTGTCAATTTCACTACACATCTCCCCACTTGAAAACATGCCTATGGCAAGTTCCAAAACCAGCGATACACATAGGTAAAATTACTCCTCACGTCTGCCACTACTCTAATTTTGATCACAGGGGTGCCGACTGAGGAAATCTGCACCGACATTCAATTTGCCTGGGATATATTGGATACTGAACTGATAAGGTTGAAGCAATAAAGACCACCTCAGCAATCTTGCGTTTTCATGCTTAGCCTGAGATAAGAATACGAGAGGCTGATGGTCCGTCTCCACCACAAAAGTCCTACCATACAGATAGATTTGAAACTTCTTTATTGCCCAGATTAACGCTAAACATTCTTTTTCGCTTGTGGAGTATCCTTGTTCCGCCTTATTCAATTTACGGCTTGCATAAGCGACTGGTTTCAGTTCCCCATCAGGTGAAGATGATCTTTGCAACAAAGCCCCTCCTAGTCCTACATTACTTGCATCGGTTCTTAAGACAAAGTCCTGTGTCAAATCAGGCAGTTTGAGAATAGGCTTGCTAGTGAGTTTTTCCTTTAACTCTTGGAACGCTAGTTCACATTGTGCAGTCCAAATAATTTTATCTGGAAGTCCCTTGCGAGTCAGATCAGTCAGAGGAGCACAAATAGCGTTAAAATTCTTGATGTATTTCTGATAAAATCCGCATAACGACACAAATGATCGCACGTCCTTTTTTGTTTGCGGCCTAGGTGCTCTCTGCAGTTTTTCCAAGTTCTTAGGATCAGGGGTCATATTACCCTGATATACAGTGTGTCCCAAGAATTCCAACTCTTTGCATCCAATACAACATTTTGTTGGCCTAGCAGTTAAGTTCGCCTCCCGAAGTCTATCAAACAACATATCCAGAGCTTCAATGTGTTCTTCAAATGTCTCTGTGGCGACGAGAATATCATCCATGAAATTCGTGATACATGGGTTATTCAGGGGATCCAACAATTTGCGCATCATCCTTGAAAACACACTCGGAGCATTTTTCAGTCCGAATGGTAGCATATTGAATTCATAATGTCCATCCGAAGTGCTAAAAGCCAAATAAGGTCTCACTTCAGGCTTCACTGGGATCTGGTAATAGCCTTTACTAAGATCCACCTTTGAAAAGTATTTTGCCTTGTTCAGTCTGGCAAATAACTGTTTTGTGTCTGGTAATGGATCCACTTGTCCTTCTGTGACAGCATTCAGTTTCCTGTAATCTATGCACAGTCTGTGTTCCCCAGACGGTTTTCTCAACAAAACGACACTAGAACTAAAAGATGATTCACTGTGCGAAATAATCCCCTCCTTCAACAAATACTCTATTTCTTCCTTCAATGCCTTCTCCTTCGCGAACGGAATAGAATAGGCTCTCATACAGATTGGGTTTGAGTCTACCAGTTTCATGTCATACTGTAGCAAATTTGTATGGCCTGGTTTATCTGTTAATACATCTGTATGTTCCTCCAGAACCTGTTGAACTCTCTCCCTCTGGTTTTTAGTCAGGTGCTTACTGACTTTTACCTGTGCTGCGGTTTCACAAGGATGTAATGGGTATTCATGTGAGGTGAGTGGTTCTTTTTGCATCTGGGTTGCAATAGCCAAGGTCAATAAGGGGGTGCTTTCCTGGAGTGGTCTGTCCAGATACTTCTTTAACAGGTTTACATGATAAACTTTCTCCTTCCCCTTTTTGTCAATTTTATAGTTTGTTCTAGACACCTTCTCTAGAACCGTATATGGACCTTGCCAACCAATTTGTAATTTATTCTGGCTTCCGGGTAGTAGAAGCAGCACCTTCTCTCCGACTGCCAGTTCCCTGTCCTTTGCCTTCCTATTAAAATATGCTGCATGTTTCTTCCTGGCTTGCTTCAAATTATCATTTGCCAGTTTCCATCCAGCTTTCAAACGAGTGGTCAGTTCGTTCACGTATTGATACGATGAGGTAACAGTCTCTTCCGCCTTCTCATCTGTCCAGGTCCTTAATAGAGCTTCTAATGGACCTTTTATTGGCCTCCCAAATAGCAGAGTTGCGGGAGCCATCCCGGTTGAACTATGTGGTACCTCCCGGTACGCAAACAATGCGGCGGGCAGGAATTGATCCCACAGATCCGGTTTTTCGTGTGCCAGCTTTCTCAGGATAGAAATGAGAGTCCCGTTGAACCTCTCTACCTGGCCGTTCCCTTGTGGATGGTACGGACTACAATGAAAGTGTCTGGCTTGAAATAGCTTAAAAACTTCTTCCGTTAGTTTCCCCTTGAACTGAGAACCATTATCCGTCAAGATTTGATGCGGGAATCCTAATCGGGTAAATATTGTAAGTAGTGCCTCTGCTACATGTTTTGAATCAATTGATGGCAGGGCTACCGCCTCTCCCCACATAGAACAAGTGTCCACCAGAGTAAGGATGTAACTGTTCCTCCTCTTGGTCCGAGTGAGAGGTCCTACAATATCCACTGCAACCCTCTCAAAAGGTGTTCCCACTATGGGCATTTCCCCTAGAGTTGCAGGAGCAGTCCAGTGCTTTGGAGCTACCCTTTGACATTCTGGGCAGGATTTGACATATCTTTTTATATCCTCCGTTATCCCTGGCCAGAAGTAATGACAAGCTATACGCTGTCCTGTGGCGCTGATCCCCATGTGACCACTGAAGGGAATCGCATGCCCGAGTTCCATCACTTTATCTCTATATGAAGTGGGAAGAACCAGCTGGTTGTGACCATTTGTTCCAGTTCCGGCCTTCCTGTATAAGAGTTTGTTCTTCATGAAATATTCCCCCTTGCTCGGAGGTGTGTGGCATTTGGGCAATTTTTTAAAACAGGGCTTGAGTGTCCTATCCTCAGCCTGCGCCTTCCTCATCTCCTCTGGATGAGCATTTATAGGTTCACCTTCTTCCTCCTTCTTCTGTGACCTGGTCTGCACTGTCGCCATGATCACAGGTTTCTCGGGATTCCCCAAGAAGACGTATCTACACCCCAATATCAGAGGGTAGATTGGTTCATCTATCACTGCTGCTCTGATTTCTCCCTCCACATAGCGAGTTTTCACCGTTATCCTTGCGATGGGAAGTGTCATGAGTGGTATGTCCTTAGTCGCCCCTTGTATTTCCACTGTTTCTGTGGTATACTGGCTTGGGTCCACTAGGCTAGACTTCACAACTGAATCATAATCCAAACCTGTATCATAAAGGCACCTTATGGTGACCCCATTACAAATAACATCCTCACAAACTGGGGGGTGATAAGGTTCCTGTTGTCCATTAGGATTAACCTTTAATCTTCGCGTCCCCGACTTCATTGCAGCAATGTTTGAAGGTTTCCTTCTACAAAATTCGGTGTTATGGTTATCCTTCTTGCACCATTTACACCATCTTTTTCCTTCGTTCAACGGTTTTCTTTCATTGAACTTTTGGTCATTGAACTGTGAGTTTCTGTCGCGATAGTCATTTCTTGGCCGCTCAAAGTTTGTCCTACCTTTATTTCCCTGCTCTCTATTATCAAATTTATTAAATTGCTGTGGAGCTTTAAAATTGTCTATGTGCTTCTTTTTAGCACCACTTACCTCTGCCTGAGCTGCCTGATACCTCTCAGCAACATTTAAAATTTCCCCCAACTTCTCTGCACCTTGTTCCATGAGAAATTTTCTCATGTCTGGAGCCATGGACTCTCTCAATTGCTCAATCATGATCATTTCTTTAAGATCTTGGGTCTTCCCCAGAGCCGTCCATTTCTCCAAATAGGTTTCTAGTCTAGCAGAGAATTGGTGGTATGTCTCCCCAGACAACAGTTTGGCATTTCTAAATTTCTTACGATAAAATTCACCATTCTTCTCGTACCTTAATAACAAAGCCTGCTTTAACATGTCATAATTGTCTTGGTCTTCCCTGTTCATTTTGGCAAATACTTCATAAGAAGTACCTCTCAATCCCTGTGATAGCTTTACACTCCACCTCTCTCTCTCTAACCCATATGTAGTAGCTAATAACTCAAAACGTCCTAGGTACCCCTCTATGTCATCGTCTTTTTCAACAAAATGGTCTAAATGAAACCCCATAGCTGAGTTTGAGGCTCCCAGACTGGGCGTAGCATCTGAGGCAAAAGGGCTGGCACCATTTTCAGGAGCCGGGCCTTGTAATTCCAGCTCCCTTAGTCGTAATTCGTGCTCCCTTTGCAACCTTCTATCTTCTGCCTCCCTTTCGGCAGTCAACCTTTTTTCTTCTGCCTCCCTTTGCTGTCGTTTTTCTTCTGCCTCAATCTGCAGCCTCTTAATTTCTCTATCAGCCTCAATTTGTAACCTCTTCTCTTCAGCTACCTTTCTATCTTCCCTTTCAATATATTTATCACATTCAGCCGTTACATATTGAATTAAAATCTGACCCTCCATTCCCATCTCTTTTGCGGTCAGCACAGCATCTGATCGGAATTTTGCTAGCTCCGCCATACTTTTCAGACAATATAATAATATACAAGCTAAATCTCTAACCAGTAAATACACTAAGTACTTCTTATGACTATAGTCTAACTAATTCTAACTAACCAGTTAACTAATTAATTATCACTGGCTGTGAAGATTCACCAACTTTTATCTGCAGGGACACTTTTAATTTTAAAGGGAATTTCACAATTTTTTTCCCCTAATTTTATTTCTCCAACCAGGAGATCCTAATATTACTGTTGGGCTAATTATCCCTGGACAAGACCCCAATGTATGTAGTGGGTTTGATGGTATTGTATGATGGTGATATTACTAAATGTAATGTATGAGGCCAGCTGTGAAGGCTCCTGAGATAAAATGTAGTTGTGAATTGTCAGAAGGCCTTTCTTGCTACCACTACGACCTCACACTCAATTTTTTTTCTTAATGAATGTAGCTATGTAAAATGTCTAGGGTAATGATATGTAATGTGGTGTGATAGTTATAGATACACCCACAGATATTTAAGCAGACTAATAATATTTAACGAATATTATAATACACTGAACTAACTCAAGAGTGTAAAATTTTTGATAGAATTATATTACATTTATTTGTTCTGGATCAAGTTTTATGTTGACCAGAACTTTTTTTAAAAAAAGGATTTAAAAATTATGAAAGAAATGCATGGAATGTTACATAATAAATGCAAGAGTGTACATATATAAGTACTAGACTAGTTAGTTTTATTAAAATGTTCTAGTAGTCATCTACTTGGGAGGATAGTTAATGCTTGTGCTGTTGGGGTGGCCTCATCACACCTGTCTATATTGACTACACAGTGTCCAGTAAATTACAGGAATTTTATGGGGTATTAGTAACTAAAAGGCGTTGGTGAACTTCCAGCAGACCAGAGGCTCACTCAACTTGCATATGTAGCTCTGGTGCTGAAATCTGGTGGTCCCACCTCTCCGTGCTGGCGGGCAATAATAGTGGTCTCTGTCACAACGTACTGCACAGATACACTCGAGTAAAATCACCAACTGAATGGACACCGCCTTGTTGACAACTGAAACTCACAGCTCTGCAATCAAAGTATTGGCTATGTGTCAAAATTCTATTCTCTACCCACGTCTGGACACAACACGGACACAACAACCACATCATACAGACAGGTCAGATCTCTCTGACCAAACAGCACATTTACCATGGTGGTTTTACATCAGATAGGTCCTCCCAGACTATAGATTCTGAAAAATATTTATTAGTTTCCTTCCCTAAAAGTGGATAGGTAATATGTTTCATTATTCTCAACACTTGATCTGTCTTTCCTAACCCTTGCTGGAGTTTATGTATATTGTTGGTCCCTAGACCCTGACTTGGGCGGGGGTCTAGAGCAAATCCCTACTTGTTTGTAAGGCTAGATTATGATATGGCAGTATCAAATCACTCGAACATTAAACAATATTCAAAATATACAAAGAAATAATTTCAATCTTACCAGATTATGAATAAAGAACACAGAAATGCTAGCAAAACTCAGCTGAGCTGCTGGCTATAGTATGGCGTCCCTGAACTTATTTCACTTTCTTTCATTTGGAAATCACCACACTTTAAAATACTGTGTCTATCATCGAACAACTATTGAGGAATGGCCCCACTTGCGCGTCTGAGCGCCGATAAAATGATTGTCTGTGGCCAATCACTGCCTAGGTTTATTTCAAATTCAAATTTCCTACCCTAAAGTCATTTCAGTCATGCTTCAGTCAAGTATGGATGTTTATCTGTTAGTCTGTCCGTCTCTACTTGTTTTTTTTTTCAAAAACGTACTTGATTTTTGAACCAACCTTTCTCTCCCCTCCAAAATTTTGTCGTTAAAAGTTATATTTAGACACAGCTCCCACCAATGTCCCTTCGCTTCCCTACTAAGTAGATTTGAACACCTGCGTCTCAAGGTCGTGTTTTTTTGTGCAAATAGCGACACTTTTTATTCCATACAGTCTGTCGCTGATGTGAACAACACTGTCTTTTGTCATTATCTTCAATATTATCTATCCGTCTGTAAAATTAAGAACATATTAGTTCATTGCTCAGAATGGGCCATCCGGCCAGCTAATTTTTATATTCCTAACATTAATATTACGAAAAAGTTACTTTTTAATTTTTGTAATAACTCTGTCAATTTCACTACAATCATCAGTCAATGTCTTTTCCTGACTTTTGGCAAATTGATATCGTTTCTTTATGTCAGCCGCAAAAGCTTTTCTGGTAAGGGGGTCCTTCAATTTGCTGATGTCAAACCTTTTCTGTGTAGTTACAGTTGGTCCAGCCCTTCTTAGTTTCACTTTCAGTTTTGCTACTTCTAAATGGTGATCACTTCCCACATCTGCAACCTCTTCTTACCTTCACATCTTGTAATGCATGTCTCCATCTACCGCACAAGCACAAAATTAAGATTATATCAGAGCTGTGTGCTTTCTGTGCTTCTCTATGGTGCGGAGAGCTGGAGAGTTACAGAGAAGGAAATGTCGAAATTGTCCTCTTTTCACACAACATGCCTAAGAAAAATTCACCGAATCTTTTGGCCGAATACCATCACCAACCAAGATCTGCTTACTCGGAGCAAGCAAGAGGACATGCACACCATCATAGCTGGCAGACGCTGGAGCTGGGTTGGCCATGTCCTCAGAAGAGACCCCGATGCCATCATAAGAACAGCTATGCTTTGGACCCCTGAAGGAAAACGAAAGAGAGGCCGACCAAAAACAACCTGGCGGAGGACTGTGGAGGCTGAGATGCAAAGAATGAACCAGAGTTGGGGCACTGTACGAAGGATGGCCACAGACCGAGCAAAGTGGAATCAATTTGTTGTTGCCCTACAAGACGCCACTATGCGTGATGGCAACTGACTGCTTTGATGGTCGGCGGCTAAGGATCAAAGAAGACGATAGTTGGTACACAGTTTTAGATTGCCTTTATTTGGGAGAGGGATATACACAGATCTTGTCCATGCTTTGGGCCAGATTGCACTGTTCCAGATCTTCACACATAGTGCATGATAAACGAGGACATCTCCTCCTGCTTGGATTAGTTCAGTTGGTATATCATCGCATCCTGGTGATTTCCCTTTCTTCGGGCTTTTGATTGCTGCGCCGTACTTCATCTAATATAGGTTCTGGCTCTCTCTCTCTCTTCACTTTCAATCGTCATGTCTGGGGTCTTTGTACTATCTTCATAAATTTCTCTACAGTACTCCTTCCATCTCTCCAATATATCCTTACTTTCTGTTAATATGTTTCCATTTTTGCCATTTATTACATGTAATGATGGTCTAAAATCATCTGTTAGCGTTCTGATTTCCTTGAACATATCCCCATCTTTTCCCTGAAATTGCAGATCTTCGATTCTATTGCAGGTGTTCATTATGTACTGTTTCTTGTCTTTCCTAATCTCTCTCCTGATGTTTCTTGTGCAGTTTTTGTATTTGTCACTGTTCCGTTCTACCCATGTTTACTTCAATTTTCTTCTTTCTTCTATGAGCCTAAATGTTTCCTCCGTGATGTATACAGTATCTGCTTCTTATGCACTTTTCTAGGGATCATGTTTTCTGCTGATGTGATGAGAATATCTCTCGCATGTGTGGCTAGCTCATCCGGTGTCATATCTTCTTGTACAGCCATCAGTGCTTCGAATTTGTTTTGTACTTCTACGTTATATTAAGGTGGTATGGCGCTTACATCGAGACGGAGAGGTCGAGCACCTTTCGTCACTTTTTTCAACTTTAACTTAAAATCTGCAATTAGTAGCTCATGATCTGAATCACAATCTGCTCCTGGGAATGTCTTTGTAGATGATATACCTGACCTCCATCTTTGTTGTATCAAGATGTAATCTATTTGATTCCTGCTGTTGCCATCTGGTGAGGTCCATGTGTAGAGCCTACTGGGATGTTGTCTAAATAGGGTATTTGTAATAGAGAGGTTGTTTTCTAAGCAGAATTCGATTAGTTTTTCTCCTCTTTCGTTTCTATGTCCTATACCAAATGGGCCGCACACCTTTTTCTCTTCCTCTGTTCTTTCGATGGCAACTTTCGCGTCAAGTCGCCCATGATTATCATGATATCCCTTTTTTCCACTTTCCCTAAAGTCTCTTGTAAACTGTTGTAAAATTCCTCAATTTCATCATCATCTGCTGCAGATGTGGGTGCATACACTTGTAAAACTGTGATGTTCCTTTTCTTTCTCTTGAGTCTAATCATGAGAAGTCGATCACTAATTGGATTGTATCCAAGTAGTGCTATAGATGCTTTCTTTGTCAGGAGGAAACCAACCCCGCTCTGACCGCCCGTTTCCTTCCCTGAGTATATGAAAGTCTCTCCTGTTTGAGTTATAAAATGACCTTGTCTGGCCCATCTATGATCAGAAATGCCCAGTATGTCTGTTTTGGTTATTTCCATTTCTTTACTAATCATACAAAGTTTTCCCTGATGTAGGCTTCTTACATTTCACGTGCCTATTCTTAATTTTTTCTTTAGTCCGATGTCAGGGCTTTCCGCAGTAACACAGTCAGGTTTTTGACCGTCATCACCATTGCTTGTACTTGCTCTGGCATCGTTCTCTTCCCCAGTTCGCGTAGTCGATCTGCCTGGCCTGGGGGCCACACCATCAGATCTTTCTGTTTCGAGATTTATCATTCTTGGCTGTCATGATTTCTTGGCAATATTCATTCAGTAGTTTGCCATTGCTTTCTGAACGGTTCTGGCCGCTTACCAACTTTGGTCCCTGGTGCGCCCTGAAGCCCGATACCAGGCCGAGCCAGCTCCTGCCTTCAAAGTCGTTGTCGAATAAATCGATCATCCATCTCTTCCGCCAGCAGCTGTGTGTACTAATGAGGGGGGACTCCCTTCTTTACTTTGCTCAGCGTAGTTTAGCCGGCTAGCCAAAGCCGTTGCCCGGGGGGTGGCGCTGCCGTACACAAGCAGACTCTGGGAGCCATACGTGAGCTGGGCAGAAGCGGGGGAACCAAATAGGATCCAGGCCATCCCAAAAGGGATGTGGCTGCCTCTCCCCATGAGGTACTATCCCTTAGACGCTCCTGCCCTACCCCCCTTGTACTTGCTAGTGGTTGTAAAAGTCCATACGAGGCCGGCAACTTCAGTATATGAAAATAGTATATTCATAAACCGCCACAGCAAACACTGGTAATTGCTTCATGCTAGTTCTCACAGGGAACCAAAAGCAGAAGGAACCCCCATACTCCGAATGGAGCAGGGAGTGAGTGATGATTACATCAGCATGTGCATAGTTTATATTATCATTTTGTGAGTTATATGTAAACGTAACCATATTCATTCACAAGCCATTGCACTCGCCGCTATCCAGACACAATTGTTTCATTAAATTAACTTAAAAATAAATGGTGATTTCTCATTATATTCCCTGAGTTATGATGCACACTCATGGTGGATAAAATTTCTGAGAGACAAAAGCTGGTGGACGAACAGCGGGACAGGCGCCTGATTAATATCAGCAACGAACAAAGACTCAGCAGAGGCGTTTGTTCATTTTATTTCTTCTAAAGTTTGTAGTGCGAGTCTGCAAGACCATTTGTGGTACGAGTCTACAAGACTATTTGTGCTCGGCGATAAAATAATTAATCTGCCGGGCGGGGATCAATTAGCCATGAAATGACTCGATCGCAGTATGGAAAAAAGATACCCAAATCTAAGGAGTGGCTGAGCACAATGTTAGGTGCGGAAAAATAAAGAAATAAATGGATAATGTGGGCAAGAAAGAAGAAGTGTTAAAAGTACGCCACCAAATGTCGTCACAGTAATACTAAAAATAACTTTGGTTGAATTTTAAAAAGTCAGTAAATAAAATAGTAAAAGTACTAAAATTTATATTAGTATTTTTCATGATTATTTGTAGTGATCGATCTAGATTGTTCGATAAAGAGCGATTGTTGCTATAAACAATGTTAGATCTAAAATGGGGCTGGACACGGGACATGACTTGCGACATGCCTTGAAGCCAGTGTTAGGAACTTGCGACTCGATTTCAGACTTGTACTAAGAGACTCGTTAGGAAAGACTTTACGACAACTCTGCTTCCTCCACTGCATACACTTTCAAAGTATGAGCCGTGACTGCATAAAAACAAAGCACTGTGAAGGAAGTGAGTGTCCGCGCCAAAAAAGAAGAGGTAAAAAAAAAAAACAATTTTAAACAAGTTGTTTTGTTAATAAATTACATCGCTGACTTTTTAAATATTCTTGTAAAGGGATGTTATTCCGGAAAATGATATTCATTTTTTTAAACATGAGACCACTTTGCGTTATCTGCAAGTACATCTCTGATTTCCAGCTGTGGGCGTGTTTATTATTGTCATTGTTGTTATGAGATAACAGGTGTAGTAATGTAATGAAATGTTGAGGTTATGTGATGTGTTGCTTTGGTTCGTCCATATTATTGTTTCTTCTTCTTCGTACACTCTCAGACGTCCACTTGAATGTTCTCAAAGAAAGCAGCAGGCCTAGTCAGTTTGAGGCTATTTGAATCCCCGTAAAGCTTTTCCACGAAAGGAGCTGGCGTCGGCCATATGCACTTTCTCTGTACCACATATAAGGGGCAACTTTGAAGCAGATTTTCAGCAGTCATTTTATCAGTGCCACAGTTACACTGATCATATTATTGTTTAATGAGGCAGACTTCACTTTATTAGGTCTTAAAATATCGTATATGATTGAGTAGGAAGTAGGGGCATACATGTTAAACTTTTCAAATCATAATAAAATACAGAATTCGGTGAAATGAAATTTACTTTTTAGTTTGCTTATTACTCTATGTGTACATTCGAAAGTAAAAGCTTAGTTGATTTACCACCTGAATGTTAGTTTTATTTCTCTGATAATAATTCAGAAGTAGGCCTAATAAACCCAGACTTGAATAGGGTGAATATAAATAGGCCTACCTTAATAAGTGATTTATGGCCAGATAGCACATGAAGTCGGGCGTATCTCAGAAATGATCGCACCTCTAAGTTTATATCTGTGTTTTATAGATTACTTTTGTGGGTGAAAGCTTAATTTGTTAATCACAGTGACTATACCATTGTATTTATATTAATGATGAAAATACTCCATTCAACCTCTGATGGGTTATAATTAGGATATATACGCCTATTGTTTTCAATTCCAAATAATATGAACAACTGCCGATATGGGAAAGTGGCATCACACTTGTCAAATCATTGTAAATAGGGCAAATCACAATTACCACTTATGCTTATATGTTTTTAAAAAAAACCAAACAAACAAAAATGAGAAAACCGAACAAAATCAAGCAGAAACTCCAAACAAGAATAATATTAAAGGGGAGGGGTGTAAAGGCCTGGTGGTTCAAGTTATATGACTGACTAACAGATATTTAACCTGTCAAAAGCCATATGCATTGTAAGAACAGCATCAGACCTTCACATTCCCAATTACTACCCATATATATTAACCTTTGTTCGTGTTAAATATTTTTTGACTATATTATGCAGTTCTCTAGGTCTGTCTAATCTTAACACTTCTTCTATATTTATAGGTAAATTTGATGCCTGCAAATAATCTAAAATTGGTATTCTCATTTGTTCATACCTCTTACATTTTAACAAAAAATGTTCAATATTATTGTCTTGAAGACATCCTGTACAGTAAGGTTCTTCTATTCTAAAATAGCCTTTTCCCAGCTGTAGTCTGAGAAGTTTTTTATTACTGGGAATTTTTAATTCCCTAGATATGTGACATTTTCTTGTTGGAGCCTTGAACATCTTATATGCATGTCTTCCTTTCAGATTTTTATCCCACTCTGCTTACATTCAATCACAATGACCATATTCCCCTTTAACTTTGTCATTAACTTTTATGTTGAACATTATTTTGGTGTGTGATGGACTGGCTGGGTGATGAGAAAAAAAAGTTGGATGTATTTGTTGTGATCATACCCCTTAAGTTGGCATGTATAAAATATAGATTATTTTTATGGGTTAAAGCTTCATTTATTAATCACAGTGACCATATTCAATTTTAACTTTTTCTTTAAATTTTGTATTGAACTTTATCCTTGTCTGAATAGAATGACTGGCTGATTGTCAGCACAGCATCATACTGATTGTCACTGTACATGAGATGGAAGAGTAGATTATTAGAATGATTCGACAAGAGGCAGACCCTCTTATACAGCCACTTATTGGCAGTCGTCCCACATCAACAGTAAGCCTTTTGTTTCTAATTGTTTAAACTGTAGAATTTCACGTCCCAATGAGACTTGCATTAATGTTGTCAGATTTTTTATTAACATGCAAGAGCATGTGAATGCTTGATGCAGGCTTCCTGCAAGAGGATCAGCTGCATTAGTGGCTTCATGCACCGTACGGAACAAAAAGGGAAATGATTACCAAAACAAGGACAGATGATAATATACTACTGGACAAAAGTTAAGGGCCGCCATTCAGTTTAGACAAGGTTTATATAATTGATTGGCAAACTGTAAAGACAAGTGAAAATGTCATTAAAACTGAGCTCAGAGAAATGTGTATACATTTCTGTGTGCACTAGGTTAATTTTTTTTAAATGTAAAAAAACTGGGTCACTTTAACCCGCACATGAAAATTGCCATTGTTGCTGCAAAAAGTCGTGGTTTTTGCAACACGCCCCACTAGTTCAAAAGGTGAAAAAGTGAGTTGAATTTGAATGCATGTGGAAAATGATCATCAGTAAAGAGTGTTCACCGTTGGTATGCAATAAATCAGTATGACAAGTGATCGAAATGATCACTGTATTAGCCATGCCACCAAGGAGAAGTCTCAGCACTGTAGACCGTGGTCAAGCCATGGCATGGATTCAGGATGGTTAATCTGTTCGTCATGTTGGAAGACGTTTAGCAGTGTCCCACTCTACCATTCAGAGACTTCTCGAGAGATTTCAAGCTACCGGACATTTGGAAAATCGACCCTGCTCAGGAAGAATTATATAAACCTTGTCTAAACTGAATGACGGCTCTTAACTTTTGTCCAGTAGTATATTTATAATATGGACGTTAGCATCATTGCCAGTACATTTTTTTTTTGGTCTGTAATGTACACAGAATCTAAATTTCCATATTTTGGTGCTATTATTCAAACAATGATGATAATTGACAACCTTAGAAGCTAGAAGTATGTTAAGCACTAATGAGGATGCAAAACCAACAAGTTTTAGTACTTTAATTTGAGGGGAAACTTTTTTTTTATTTAACCAATCAGCGTTTCTGTGCATGTTTCTATTAAACTCTTAATTAAAGCCTTTCTGGCTTAATAATTGTGCTTATTTTTTATTTATTCATTACTCTTTAGCTCCCCAAGGAACATAGGCCTTCAACAGGTGTATGCCAAGTCCTTCTGTCCCATGCCATCAGCTCAAGGTCTTTCCATGTCGTCCTCATCCACAATCTTTTTGGCTTTCCGTGGTTTGCGTCATGAGCCTTTTTAGCAGAGGACCTTTTTCTGTCTTGGATGGCTGTGGTTTATTCTCTTCTAGTTGATGTGTCCATGTTTTTTTTGTTGTTGTTGAAGTTTTTGTGTCTTAAAGTTTCTGCAGAATTTGGTTGCTAGTCCCAGGCCCAATCATTATAAGTCAATGTTTACGACATGCCTGGTAGACTACAGTGTTACTATTCTTTGCTCCCCTTTCGGCCCTGGTAACACACTGATGACATTTTTATAATAGCTTATATTTTAGCATGATAGTTTTGATATTTTTGTTTAATTTTGCTAATATCAATTGAAGTTTCATATATTTTTAATTTATTATTTACTTCATTTAATCTCATTTCAAATGCTTTCTTTCTGCCAGGATCGCGTGATCAATCTGGTGGTTGGCACACTCACTTCTGTTTTGGTCGTGGTAAGTATCCCTAGTAGTTCAGAAGCTGTCAGCTCAGTGTCGTACAAAAATCGTTATTACCCTTCAGTTTCCCATAGAGCATAGGCTCATGCCAAGTACTCCTGTCCTATGAAGGTAAAAAAGGTAAAGGATCCTGTTACACGCCCATTGAGGCATATTGGGAATATGGTGTTAGGCCCATATTTTCTTGACCATCGGCACACTATGATGTCTTATAAAAATTGTGATTTAATGCGAATAATCTTGCACAGTTTGTCACAATATCTAGACAATAACTTTAAAGTTCTATAGATGGGATCCACTAAAGTTATGAACAATCTAATGCAGCCTTTCTCAACCTTTTTATGCTGGAGGAACCCCTGAAATAATTTTCAAGTGTCTGGAAACAATTACATAAAAATTACTATATCTACAGTATGTTAGGGGATCAGTAAGTTGGAAATATAATAATCCAATAATAATTATCCCTGCTGTTTTGAGTACAGAATGATTTTTTTCTGTGGAACTGTTTATTTTGGCCAACTTATTAGCCTACCCCTTTTGAGTGGTTCCCTCTCCCCACATAGAGTATGAACTCTAATGCAAGTTTAATCACGATCTGTTGCAGAAATCCGGTTGAGAAACCCTGATCTTATTGACAAAAGTTTTAAAGTATGATGCTGAGCTTGCACTTCATATTTGGTACTCATGAGGATTTAAAAAAAGACAGCTTGGAATTGAAATATAGAGTTAACATGCAACATGGTATCCATTAGACTGGCAACCAATAGCATTGTACCATCAGATGTGTTGTTTTGCATAAATTATTGTAAAGCAAGCTTGTGCATTTTAATTCAAATCCTGCAATTATTTTTGAAAACAGTATTTCATTCTAGCTCCTTCCATTTTGTACGAAATGGGCATTTTTCAGTATTTTTAATGCAGATTTAAAAACAAAAATGTATTGTTGGTTTACATCTGAGGATTTATGTCTTTTTAATCATTTCCATTTAGGTGACACTGGTCATGGCATTTGCTTTTGGAGGTTGGCCTCCTGATGCTGTCAATATCTACTTTGCTTTTGTGATACTTTTTGTGTGTGGTTCTCTTATAATTTTGGTAAGTGTTACGTTTTGAATTCTTGAATATGCATTTTTGATATTGCGTGTATGAAAATTATTTGAACCATTATTTATGCAGAATATAAACTTGGCTGTACCCAAATTTTTCATTTTCACCATTTGTTATTTACATCTGGGGTGCGATATCTGCTCTTTCCGGCCCAGCACATACTATTTCAGCAAGCATTTTTATTCAGGTTTAATAATAATAATAAATTCTTTAAGCGCCAAACACGGCGCATAAGGCAGAAACCAGTGCTCTCCAGGTTGTTCGTTGTGACGCCACTCCTCTTAGCTCTTGCACATTATTTAGGCCCAACGTTCTTCCTTCTCTTATTATTGTTCTTCTGAGTGTTTCTTTTGGTCTTCCTTTTTTCCGCTTACCCTCAGGAACCCAAGTGAGCGCCTGTAGTGGTATTCTGTTGTTTTGCATTCGTAGGACATGACCGATATATGACCATCGTCTTTTCCTTATATAGTCGGAGACATATTTCTGCCTAGAGTCTTCTCTTATTTGTCGATTAGTCTTGAATTCTTTCCAACTGATGTTCATGAGTTTTCTAAGACATTTGTTCTCGAATGTATTCAGCTTGTTCTCCAATGATTTTGTTATTTTCCAACTCTCACAGCCGTATGTTAACACTGAGATAACATTTGAATTAAACAGACGAAGCTTGGTATGTATATTCAATGATCGTAATTTCCAAATGTTAGATAATCTATTGAAGGCGCTAGCTGCCAAAGCAATTCTAGTATGGATTTCTCTTGTTGTGTCACCATCCTGAGTCATTTTACTGCCTAAATAATTGAAACTTTCAACTTTCTGTAGTTTTTTTTTCCCCGTTCAAGATGATATCAAAGGTCTCGTTAGAAAAGTTCATAGCTTTAGTTTTAGAGGCATTTATTTGGAGACCAATTTTAACCGAGAGATGACACAAATTATTTATTGCTTCTTGGGATTGTCTTGGTGTTGAACTTAAGAATGCTACATCATCTGCGAAATCCAGGTCCCCCAGGAATTTTCCATTTGTCCATTTTATACCCAATTGTTCATTGTGGGTATAGTTTCTCATAACCCAATCAATAGCTATTCCAAAAAGTAGTGGTGACATAATACAGCCTTGTTTTCACCCCTGTTTCTACTGTAAACCATTCTGTATTCCCTTTATTTGTTCTAACACAACATCTTGCATTGTCATATAGCGCTTTGATTATATTCACATATTTTGTTGGAAAACCATAGATTGTAAGTATCTTCCACAATGATGGGCGGTGTAGACTATCAAAGGCTTTTTGAAAATCGACGAAGGTGATAATAAGTGGCGATTGCCTTTCCACTGATTCTTCTATAATTGTTCTTAGTGTGAATATTTGATCAATACATGATCGTTTCGGCCTGAAACCCGCTTGTTCTTCTCTGATCTTTTCGTCAGCATGCAATTAGTCTTTCTAACATCATGCAACATAATAATTTTCCAGGTACTGATAATAGAGATATACCACGCCAGTTATTACAGTCTGATAGATCACCTTTCTTCGGTAACTTTACAATAATACTGTCTTTCCATTGTTGTGGTGGTTGTTCTTCTCTCCATACTTCATTTATAATATCTAAAATTCTCAAGAGGTTGTTGTCATTAACTGCTTTAATCATTTCCCCTGAAATTTCGTCAACTCCAGCAGCTTTAAAATTTTTTAATCTTTTAACGGCTTGTTTGATCTCGTCCAGCGTGAATTCATCGCAAGTTATTGGCAAAGTGGTTGTGGATGTTTCATTATTAAAATCAGGTGTTACTGTTGGTGGTGGTCTGTTTAGCACCTCCATGAAGTGCTCAGCCCATCTCTTCATTTGTTCTTTTTCTGTTGGTATTGAATTCCCTAATTTACCTTTAACAGGTGTTTCCATAGCAGTAGGCTGGTGACATAGTTGTTTTGTAATTTGATAAAGGCACCTACTATTACCAGTTCTTGCAGCATTTTCAGCTTCTACGGCCAGTTCATTGATGAAATGTCTTTTATCTCTTCGAGTTTTTGTCTTCACTTCTTTATTTAACAAGTTATAAGTTAGTTTGCAAGATTCAACTGCATTATGTGTACTTGCCGCTAGTAGTTTAAGTTTTGCTGTTTTCCTTTCTTGTATTTTATCCCAAGTATCTTCTCTCATCCATTTTTTCTTTTTATGTACTAGGTATCCGGTGGTCGCTACAGCTGCTTCTGTCATTGCTGTTCTCAGTTGTTCCCATTTAGTATCGATTGTCTTGGTGGTGATATCGTTGTCAATTTTGCCTAAAGCATCGAAATAGTTGTTCATTTTGACATTATATTCCTTCTTTATATCATTTGATTGCAGTCTGTGTACATCTATTCTTCTATTTTTATTCGGTTGGTATAACTTCTTCAGTTTAATTCTCATTTTAGCTATGCAGAGGTTATGATCGCTTCCGATCTCTGCACCTCTGTATGCTCTGACGTCTTGAACTGATGAGCGAAATTTAGCGCTTATGCAGAAGTGATCTATCTGGTTCTTAGTTCTGCCATCAGGTGAATTCCATGTTATCTTGTGGATATTCTTATGTGGAAAGATGGTGTCTGCCACAACGAGGTTTGATATTTCACAAAGTTCTAGAAGTCTTTCGCCATTTTGATTCATACAGCCTATGCCATGAGTACCGAGATATCTTTGTACTCCATCGTTGTTGTCACCTACTTTGGCGTTAAAATCACCCATGACTGCTATTATGTCATGCTTGGGTATTGTGTTGATGGTACTTAGAAGTGCTTCATAGAAGTCATCTTTTGTGGTATCAAGAGCGTCGTTAGTTGGTGCATAACATTGTACAATTGAGAGCTTGAAAAATCGTGTCTGAAATCTAGCTAATATTAGCCTCTCATTGATAGGTACCCAGCTGATAAGCGATGCTGCTGCTTTCTGTGTCATTAGGATGGCTACTCCCTCTGTGTGACGATTATCATTACTACCAGAGTATATAATTTGCTTTTTTTCTTCTGAAATATATTTTATGCCCTTCCCCGTCCATCTACACTCGCTGACACCCAATAAGTCCAACTTATAATTATCCATTTCTTTAATTACTTCTTCCAATTTTCCGTCTTGATACATAGTTCTTACATTCCAGTATCCAATTTTAGAAATCTCCTTAGCCCCCAAGATATTAGAGTGAGTCATGTTTACTGTCGAGCCTGGTTCTGTTTCAGTAACAATAGCTTGTTTTACGATAGTGAATTGTTAACTCACTGATCAACCCTCCGATCCAACCGACCGATTCAAGGGTTTCGAGGTCAGTTATAGGAAAATATCTACACCACTAGATACTCTGGTGTATCTCTTATTCTATAATTTAACATAACATGGTGATATCCATCGAAATATACACATTCCTGATGTTTTTCTTTCGGCGTCTAAGGTGAGAAACGAATTTCACCTCCATCTTGGAAGGGTAGATAATTCAGGTTTGCTTTGCCTAATTAAGCTTCCTTGTCCCCCCCTCCAACCTACAAGGCAGCAGGTGGTTAGAAATCACAGTTTTCATTCTTCTAGATGAATGGCCATCCAAGACTTATCAGCTTCATCTACCCAACGCATTCTGGTTTTGAGGCACTAGAGACTCCCCCTCACCCCTTCTGTTAGTTATAACAGTCATGCCACAAGAAGGCCAGGAGCTGGGCTTTTGCTGTCAGGGGCTAATGTCGTGCACTCTTTGGGTGCATGTAAATGGAGTTGAGAGCTCATCAACTCCATTTCTGCCCTAAAGAACCATAAATAAAAAATTAATTAGACAGTCTCTTGGAAGCACTAATGCAAACCAGCTATAAATTCAGCAGAGATTCCTGCCCTGTGCAATATATATGGAAATGAAAAGCAGATAGACTTGCCAAAGGAGGAACAATTCAAACTGAGGACATAACATATGAAGAGATAAAGGCAGTAATCAGAAATAGCTTCAAAGAAAACTGGCATAGAAAACACCCAGTGTCAGTTTTAACAGAGACATTCTACAAGTTATCAAGAAGAGATGAAGTGATGATTCTCAGACTGACAGCTGGTCATTGTAGACTCAAATACTATCTGTTGAGCACATTAAAAAAAAATCAGGCAGATATAGTAATCTATAAATGGTTATTGAGATCAATCAAAGAAGAAAGATCTTTATTTAATTATTGTCCTAAGTTATTTGTGATAGAACCAACCAGAAGCTTGTAGAGCAATAGATAATAGAATTTAAATGAAGATGGACTGGACATGTATACCAAGGAATTCCGCCTTTTATGTAAACTGGTACTAGTCCTTACAGGAAACTACAGGGAAACAAGATGACAGGCAAATCACGGAGTATAAAGAGAAAAAACACTATGACAGAAATGGATGAAAGACAACTGAAGAGCATTGAAAAAAAAGTGGCTGACAGATGAGAAGTGATCTCTGGCAGGTGCACTTAATTAAGGAAAACATATTGAATGAATGACGGTGGATGATTCTTCTTCTTCCGTCCTTAGCCACCGACCGTCAAAGCAGTCAGTGGCCATTACGCCTAGTGGCGTCTTAGGGCAACAGCAGATAGGTTTTCTTTGCCATTGTTTCCCATCACGCCTATTGGCGTCTTTAGGGCAACGGCAAATCAATCCATTTGCTGTTGTTTCCGTAATCGAAGTGACTGGCAAACGGGTGATCAGCCCGTTGGTGGTGGATGATTGGAGAGATGTTAACCAAGTGTAAGTGAAACATGACAGTGTGTAGATGAAGCCTCATCCAGAGAATTAGGCTTAACAGCTCCAGGGCTGAAGGTTGTGGTTATGGTGATAATATATCATAAATATGTCTTCTTACTTACTTATTCGTTCCTCTTCTACCGTGAGGTGTAGAGGTTTGTAAGAGAGAGCGTCATACTATTCTATCGGCTGTCTTCCTCCTGGCTTGGTTCCACTCTAGTCCTCGGTCCTTCAAAGACTGTCTAATGTTGTCCTCCCAGCGGACTTTGGGTCGTCCTAGAGGTCTGCATCCCTGGCTCTTAGTTTCCCATGCTTGTTGTGGTAGCCGATCTTCTCCCATTCTGCAGACATGACCAAACCATCTCAGTTGGGACTGTTCTACTTGGGTCTGCAGGGGTTGGGTTTTTAGGCCTTGACATATCGTCTGGTTGCGGACCATGTCTCTTCTTGTTACTTCAACCACCTTCCTCAGATACCTCATTTCTGAGGTTTGGATCTGGCTTTTGTGGGTTTTAGTCATTGCCCATGACTCGCATCCATACGTCAAGACTGGGACATAGGTGGAGCGGTATACAGCCATCTTCGTCTTCTTACCAACTTCTCTTTTGCTGAGGAATCCTCGATTTATGGCTTGAAAAAGTCTCCCAGCTGCTGCTCTTTGGATAGCCAACTCTTTGATGCCTCCCTTCCGGTCTATGACAGCCCCAAGGTATTTAAAGTGGTTGACCTGCTCCAGGACCTGTTCTCCCAGCTTAATCTGATGTTTTCTTTCCTCTCGTGATATCACCATGGTTTTTGTTTTTGAGCTGCTTATGATCATCCCTCTCTTCTCCAGCTCTTCCTTCCAGACTTGCAGGTTGGATTGAAGATGTGCCTCTGATTTAACAACCAGTGCAACATCATCAGCAAATTCCAGCTTGAAATACAGACCTGTCTCATCTTCCAGTACCCCACTGAATACTTTCCTGTCCTCTCCTTACATGCCTTGATGACATCGTCCATGAGGAGTATGAAAAGATAAGGTGACAGGATATCACCTTGTCTTACACCAGTGGTGGTCCTGAATTCTTCTGACTTATAGTTTGCCATCCTCACATAATTTCTGCAAGACTTGTAGAAGCTCTGTATAGCATGAATCAGAGGTGCTGGAATGTTCTTCCTTGCCAAACAGTTCCAAAGTTTGCTCCAGGGGACCCTGTCAAATGCCTTTTCCAGATCTATGGGTCCAACGTCTGAGCCTCAGGGAAAAATGATTCAATACTGCAGCAACCAGGGTTAGATTTAGGAATCAAACAATTTCGTAGCCGACCAGAACCGCCATCTTGAAATATATTCTCTTGAAAAATTTCCTCCTCTTGAAAAATTTGTCCTCAGACTTGAAAATACTTGGCCTACTTGAAACAGTTCTAGATGATGCGTTCAAATCCCGGCTTGAGGCCACCAATTACTGATGCGTGCCGTAACATATAAAAGTTCGGAGAAGGTCTCCGTGGCCAAAGTACACACAAGGGGTATTCAAAAAACAACACGTAATAGCATAACTTCAGTGAGCTGACAACACCTTCTTCACAATTTACGATACACAGTTTATTTTACTTGAGACATAGCTCCATGACATAGAATATAGACCCAATGGCAAATGCAGTAATAGTAAGTCTTCCAGTCCGTTCACTATCAAACGCTGTCCTGGCATTTATGCAGTCTTTATTCTCATCGTACACTTGACATCTTCGTAACTATATACGAGGGAGGGCTGTCCGGAAAAGAACCGGCCATGTAATATAAATCAATAAACATTTTACATAGCACAATGATGGCTCAGTCCCCTTCAAAGTAGGCTCCTTGGGACATCACACAGTGCTCCCAGCATTTCTTCCACTGTTTAAAACACTCTGCAAAGGTTTTTTTTTGGAAGCGCCATCAGTTGCGTCATCGTATTTTCTTTAATCTCATCGACAGTCTGAAATTTTCTACCTTTCAAACATGATTTTAATTTTGGAAAAAGCCAAAAGTCGCAGGGTGCCAAGTCTGGGCTATAGGGGGGATGAGTTACCTGGTTGATGTTATGTTTCAACAAAAAACTTTGCACTAGATGTGATGCATGGGCGGGCATGTTGTCGTGATGAAGACGCCAATCGCCAGTTGCCCACAACTGTGGTCGTTTTCGTCGTACTGCATTTCTCAACCGACAGAGAACTTTGAGGTAGTACTCCTTATTAATTGTTTGGCCTGAAGGAGCGTACTCGCGATAGATAACACCTTCCCAAAAAAAAAACACAGTCAACATGGTCTTGATCTTGCTACGGGCGTGGAGAACCAGGCGACTTCCACTGAGACGACTGAGCCTTCGTTTCTGGATCATAGCAATAGATCCACGATTCATCTCCGGTTATGACTTTCTTCATGAAATCTGGGTTATTTGTTGCGGTTTGAAGCAAATCATTAGCAACTGTGGCACGAAGTTCCTTCTGCTCTGGTAGCAGAATCCGTGGAACGAATTTTGCCACGACACGTCTTATACCCAGATCCTGGGTCAGAATCTCGGATACAATCGTTTTTGGATTTCCCAGATCTTTTTCTAGTTCTCGCACTGTCAGTCGCCGATCTTTGTTGATTGCAGCCCGTACATGTTCAACATTTTCCAGTGTTCTGCTTGTTGCAGGCCTTCCAGAAATGGGATCATATTCAACAGATTCCCAACCATCTTTGAAGCGTTTGTGCCACACCTTTATTTGTGTAGCACTCATTGCATCGTCTCCAAAAGCCTTCTGAACCATCATAATAGTTTCCGTGGAGGAATGTTGAAGCTTGACGCAAAATTTGATGCAGATTCTTTGCTCTACTTGCACAGCCATTTTGAATGTGACGACCACACAGTGCACGTGCTCACTAAACTGCTTTTAACGGTCGCACTGACTGGTGCAGCAATGTCAACATTGCACACGTATGTGCATAACAGGCCACTCTATTTGGCTGCCAAGTTACACCTTGTCATTGTTGTTATGAGATAACAGGTGTAGTAATGTAATGAAATGTTGCGCAAACGGTTTTTGTAATATTAATTATGGCCGATTCTTTTCCGGACAGCCCTCGTATACTTCCTGACTAGAATAAACTAGGGACATTGTGACAGGTAGGCCTACTCCTACTACTTAAGCGCGAATAGCGCTACTATTAAGTAGAATATTGTATTAAAGTCTAGCTAGCTACTTTAGCACTAGTCGTAAACAAAATGACGCCATCAAATCTGGTGTGGGGAAACGAAATAGCTAAGACTGGAACAAAAAAAGGAAGGGGAGTTAAGTCAGAGAAGAGAGAGTTTTGGTTTGCGGAGCGGGAAGGTCGTCATGCTGGTTGTGTTAGATTTTGTAGCTAGAAAGTTTTAAGATTGACATGTATACTTCAAATGGATGTGAACGTCTAGAACGGACAGTGATAAGTAAAAACAGTGTATTAAATAGTTTTCAGTGAACTTGAATACATTGTGTTGTATGATTTTTACGGACAGAAAGGTCGAAAACAGGCAACACTCTGACATGTCAACATTGGGTCACTAAACACAGGCACGCTTAACAGTGAGCTGATTGAGAAGTAAGTGGGTCATGTGTAGGCTCATACGGTCTCTGAACCGGCAACAAATTAACAAATACGTATTGCCTGCATTGCAAATGATAAACTATACTACCAGTACAATATAGGAAAACAGTACTGCCAGAATAAGAATAGAAAAACAGTATTGCCTGCCTTTGCATACGAAAAACAGTACTGCCAGTATAATATATGAAAAACAGTATTGACTACATTGTATAAGAAAAACAGTATTGCTAGCATAATTCAGATAAACTGTGCTGCAAGTATTATAGCAGAAAAACAGTGGTGCCAGAATTAAATAATAAAAGTAAGTGGAGTCACCAAGGTTGAAAGTCTTCATCATATATGAGTTTCAAGAAAACCTGGGTTGAAAATAGAACATCTAGAAAATTACACCTCTTGCGAAAGCGAGTCTACAAACTAGATGACTTGGCCATCATTATGGTCAGACACATAAGTACTGTCACAACATCTCAACCTAGTATCTTGATGCCATAGTGATGGAATGATGCAGGAAAAACACATTAGACTGCAGGAGCTCAATACACATACGTCTGCTCACATTAAAACACAAGCCGCATCTCCTCTAGCAGACGATCACCCACCTCTGCAACCAATATTTGCGTCTGCTTCTACACCATATCAGTATGATGTCACTTCCTTTATTAGTAAGTAAGTCCATATAAAATTATCAGAAAAGGAGCCCTATCGAGCTAACTATAATACCTACATAATCGTTATGTATTTTAATCATAACAGTTACCCTTACTGATTAACATGTGTATGAAGGAGACAACATCAAAAGCGCAACCAAAGATAACATCAGAAGCAAAACCAAAGGTAACATTAAAAGTATAACCAAAGATAGCACCAGAAACAATACCTAAGAAAACATCAGAAGCAAAACCAAAGGTAACATTAAAAGTACAACCAAAAATAACACCAGAAACAATACCTAAGATAACATCAGAAGCACAATCAGAAACGGTTACCATAAAAGAATTTGTATGGGAAGTGACCAATATCCACTGATCCAAGCAGTACATCTCACACAAAGTTGAAAACTGCTGTCAGATATTTCTTTTCTTCGAACCCCCTTTCCCCCCCCCCCCCCCCACCCCCCCCCCCCCCCCCCCCCACCCCCCCCCCCCCCCCCCCCCCCCCCCCCCCCCCCCCCCCCCCCCCCCCCCCCCCTCTCTAGTTTCCGGGGTCTCAATGGAGACAGTAATAGAATAGAACTACCGCTGCCTCAGGCATGTTGAAATAGGTGACTAATATGAGGTTATACACTGGGCTGGTCACCTCATCATGTCAAATAAATTGCTACAGAAACAGTCGCATATGGATGCTTTGATGGAGGCTTTGATGCAGGCTTACATGGATGCTTTGATGTAGGCTTATATGGATGCTTTGATGCAGGCTTATATGGAGGCTTTGATGCAGGCTTCCTGCTGCAGCGGTGGTCCTGTGCTCCATTAGGAGTGAAAAAGAATAAGAAACACCCTCAGATACCAACCTGAGTGTGCTTGAAGAAATCATTGGCTAGCATAAGGCTTCTGTTGTCGCCATAGTTTTTCCTCGACTGGTACTGGCGATGGTGCTTCCACTCATCCTCAAATGTTCCACTTATGCATTAGATTTTGAGCGGTCATTATATCAGTATGCAGATCAGCTAGCCGTGTACTGAAAGCATGTGGGCACATTTATATTATGTCTGCGGTGAATTTAGCAAAAACATGAAGTATACTATAGTATCTTCCTTCATGGGGTTTTACCTTGTAAAACATATTGCAACAGAAACTACCACTAAAAGATCATAGTGCATTAAAAGCATTGGCTTCCTGCAAGGGGACCATTTGCAATGGTGCTCCTTGCTCCAGAAGAAGCTAAAACGGAAATGATAGTGATTTTATCAGTGCCACAAGCACATGCATTGGTAATTCCTATTTTTAGCTTATTGACTAGATATCCCTTATGCATGTTTTTCTTTTTTGTCAGTAAATTTTAATGCTTAACATATTAGCACCTCAGCTAAAAATGGCTCATGTCATTACCATTTATTAGATGCAGTTCCTTTAGGTTTGTTTATGTTCACATTTTTTTCACCCACAGATTTACTGGTATCGGCAGGGCGATCTTGATCCAAAATTCAAACGTATGATTTTCTACAATGCATTCACTATAGCACTGCTATGTGTGGCAGGAAACCTTTACATTTCTGGTGTAAGTAGCGGCTGCAACTCTTAACGGGAATCAAAAACAAACCATGATAAAGTTGGAAAATGATGGGAACGCAGACAAGAAGACAAGGTTAAAGTTAACTTGATAAACAACAAAACATTGACATATGTTGACAAATATTTCTGTCAATAACAATGAAGATAACGATATCACCATTTTACTTTCTTGTAATGGAGCAACCACTGCAGCTCACCCCCTTACAGGAAGCCTGCACCAAGTATTTACGCACTCTTACAGCGATGTATTCACGAGCTCTTACAGCGATGTATTCACGCACTCTTACAGCGATGGTTTCTGTCACAATTTGTTTTATATGATGAGGTTGCCAGCCTCATATTAGTCACCTTGTACCATAGGGAGCATTAGTCTTATATTTCATCACGGACACCACCCCACCCCCCGGGGAACTAGATGGAGCTGTGTGTGATATGAAGCCGTTGAGATTGCCTCTTCTGACCTTCTTTGCTAAGTTCTTTTATTTTAATTTGGGTGTTCTTTGTTTTTGTTTTTTTAATCCACTATAGATCTACATTTTTTAAAATCAGTAGATGGGACCGAAGATGCAGCTAGAGAGATGGATGCAGTCAGCGACTCATAGCTTGAGTCAGCGTCAGCGACCCATAGTTTGACTGCTTGCGTCAGGGTCAGCGAACCAGAGCTGACCAAGACCCTACTTTACCTCCAAGTGGTGGTCCTGGAAACAGGCTGCACCACTGCAGTCTGGCTGAGAGAGTAGGGATCGAAGTGGGAAGGCAAACCCAGTCCCAAAAAATGCTGTGCTGAATTCGGATGTGTCGGCTGAAAGGTGCAAATATCGCAGCTTTGCTGTAAACGGACACAACGCAACCAACGCCCTTTTCAGGATGAACGAGGAAGAAGAAAAAAAATCAGTAGCTGTTAAATTTAGTAGTACTATTGTCATTGTTACTTTTTTTTTTTGGGGGGGGGGTCCTTATGAAGAATTTTGTTTTTGCCATTACAAACTAATGTGTCTTTTTTTTCTGTCAATATTGTTAATGTGTTATCAAACTACAGTTAAGATTTGCTGAGCTGTATAAAATCAAACTCTATTGCACTGCTCAGTGATACAACATTGCATTACAACTTGATAAAATTTACATTGGCAGAGATTAATTTTTTTTTTTTGCTTGGTGCTTCTTAGTTGAGAAGTTGAATGATGTTATTCAGTGAGGTTGTGATAATATTCACTTTCTGTTGAAATAAGGCATCACAATTCCCAATGTTTTATTGTTTGTTTTTTTTTAAATTTTTTTGTATAGCATTACCTCTAAATGTCCAGTATGAATCACTGATCATTTTTTGTACAGCATTACCTGATACACAGATAAAATCACAGCTTTTTCTGTCAGTACGTAACGCTAAGGGATGCAACTTTGGTTGAAATTTAGACATTAATTGTATTGTTTCCCTTATATGTACTCTCCCGAAAATAGTAACACTGTCTGCAGAATTGGAGAAGATCGGCTACCACGACAAGCATGGGAAACAAAGAGCCAGGTATCCAGACCCCCAGGACGACCCAGAGGAGGACAACAAAAGACAATCTTTGAAGGACTGAGGACTAGAATGGAACCAGGCCAGGAGGAAGACAGCCGATAGGATAGTCTGGCGCTCTCTCTTCCAAACCTCTACACCTCACAGTAGAAGGGGAACGACTAAGTAAGTAGTTTCCCTTAAATGTACTCTCCCGAAAATAGTAACACTTACCAAAGAAGAATGCGCAAATGACGGTGCCAATAACATCTCATAGACATACTTTGTACAAAAATTATTTGGTTCCCTTATATCGGTGTATTTTTTCATTAAAAAAAGAAAAGTACTTAAAAATATATTAACATTAAAGAGTGTAAAACTACATCATTAGTAAAAATTTTACTGGAAGATGCGGAGATCCATAATTTAAGTTGTACCAGATTAAAACAACAGAAAATCAAGATGCTCTTCTGTCATGTTCAGACTTTTAACATCAGATGTAAAACAAATATTTTGGTTTTTTTAAATACTTTTGAATAAGTAAAATTGCCGTTAGGTATTGGTGCTTTTGAATTTAACTTCCGTCATATGATGGGCTTTTACACTAGTTACTTGATAATGCCCAGTGTGATTCACTGATCATTTTTTGTATAGCATTACCTGGTAATGTCCTGTGTGATTCACTGATCATTTTTTGTATAGCATTATCTTTTGAGACAATAGGACCACTTCTACCATGCATGTCCTAAGTTTGTACTGGTGATTTTCAATCTTTTAGGAAGTGATCTCATTTTATAAAAGCTGATTCTGCCCTGTCCAAAATTATGACCCAGGACAATAATGAGCGTCCGATTGGCTAAACAGTCGAATGCTTGCCTCTTGGTAGCAAAGTTGCCAGGTTCTCCAAGACTGAAGCCTAGCAGCATCATGCTTCAGTCTGTCCAACTGTATATGGTTACCTATCTCTGCTCTTGAGTTAGGGAAGGCAAAGACAATGAAGAAGGGAATAGGTTACCCCACCTCATAAAGCTGGACCTAGCATAATGAAGTCTCTAACTCTTCCTTCCCCCCCCCCCCCCCCCCCCCGTTGGCAGTATCTGCTATGGGACTACAATACTGACTAACAGATCTGGGAGAGGTCAACCGCTAGCCATCAAATATTCAACCACACCATTGTATCAAAACTTATAGCAACCTCTCCATCTATTGCTTGTGAACTCCCTTGGAGTCTATGAACCTGTTGTTCAAAAATGCAGGACTGTAACTATACGTGGGAATCATGGCCCAAAAAGGTGCACAAAAATTATTTATTATTCTGTATGCCACCACCACTACTTCAGTTAGTTCCCTCGCAAGAAGCCTGCATGAAAGCAAGTTATGTGCTCTTGCTATGTGTCGCAAAATTGGTTTCAAGCCATTGCAAACGTGGTCATGTAGAATTATAAACCCGTCAACGATCGATTGACCGCTTTCAAAATGGCGGCGTATCAGCGAAATGTGTATCAGACAGAGGAAATCGCCAAGGATAAATAAAAGCAGAAGGGAATCATTATGAAAAGGATTTTACATTTTAGTACAGGGAAGGATTGTGTATAACTGCATATAAGAAGAAACGGTAGGAAATTATCATTTACGGGAATATATGCGTATTACGGCTGCCCACAGTTACGCTAACAGCTGGTAAACCCACTTCTGTTCTAAATATTAAAATCAACAAATAACAGTTTGGGAAATTACAGAGATAGGAAGATAGAGATTTATCGGCTGGATAAAACTAGATAAGATGGAACAATATGGATATTATATATGCTGAGAATGAGAAAGGCAAAATTTCAGTCGACGCGCAGATCGGCTGAAATCGATGTTCGGGAAAGATTTTTCAGGCCTAGGTTGAAGCTGTGACGTCAGTACCCTCCGATACGTCCGTGCTATGCGTATATAAACGTATCGGTAAAAACTGGAGAGATACACAACGAAAGAGGTTTGAGACAGACTGGAGGCAGAGTTTCGCCACTACCCATGAATTGTGAGCGGATCGCCAGAAACATTGTTCAGTCCAGTATCTGAAGTCTGAGGGTAAGCGAAATTATGATAACTACCGTGTATAATATTTGTTATTTCAGGTTCATATAGAATTCACAAAATATGCCTGTATAATAGTCATTGATATAATGTATTGTATTTTTAATATGATCTAAACATGTGCATTGTGGATGAGATGATTGTTGCTTGTACAAAAATTAATCACAAATAGCCCCACAGCCTAATGAAGATATATTTATCATATTGCTTTATCGCTTACGAAGAAATAGGCAGTCCCATGGCAGAGATTGTCATAGGGAAATGAAGTGTTAGAAACTTCATCATGGAAGATCCCAGTTTACGAGGTTAAGGTGACTAGTCCCCTTCCTCGCTGCCTTTGCCTTCCCTAGTTCGAGCGCGCAACTTTGTACCCATTTACAGCTGGTAAAATGGAGTGTTCCACAGCCAGGTTTCAATTCCAAAACTATGTAATTGTACTACCGAAGAAAGCAACTTGATCGCTTGGTCACTCTCTTTATTTATGTATTAATTTTGTGTAGATGCTAAGAATAGCATCAATCAGTATTTGAATTTGTACTTGATATGGTTTGGAATACCAACGGGCTGATCACCCGTTTGCCAGTTACTTCGATTACGGAAACAACAGCAGATGGATTGATTTGCCGTTGCCCTAAAGACGCCAATAGGCGTGATGGGAAACAATGGCAAAGAAAACCTATCTGCTGTTGCCCTAAGACTCCACTAGGCATAATGGCCACTGACTGCTTTGACGGTCGGTGGCTAAGGACGGAAGAAGAAGAAGATGGTTTGGAAGGATCAAGTTATAGATCAGAAAAGGATGTATAGGAGCGGAATAAACCAGATGATGTTTATTACTGATATGTTAATATTCTGTATCATTGAAATGATGTTACTTGCTATGACTGTATAACTTTGACACCTGAGGACTGACTAGTCTGACTTATGTGCTAGTCAGTTACACTTAATTGAAATGTTAATATTAATGCTATATCACTGAAATGATGTCCTTACTTACTATGATTGTATAACGGTGACATCTGATGACTGACTGGTCTGACATCTGTGCTAGTCAGCTACAAGTCTAGCCAGATACTAGCCAAGGCTGATATGATATGTTGCAGGTTCCATGAAATAACTCAAACCAGACTGTCCAGTATCAGAAGCCTGTGTCGTTCATCAGAGGCAATCCCACAAAAGTGCAGGACCCCAAAGAGTGAACGTCAACTGGTCATTGGCATCCCTACAGATGGGCCTACCAAGTCTGATATCAGCAAAGGACAGTTCAGTGTCAGCAGTATCAAGTTGAACAAATAAGTGTCACTTAGGACACTGACCACCAATATATATAAAACAGCTAATAGTGAAAATCCATAGTTCAGTCAACTGATGACAATTAATTGGAAAGTCAAGAGACTAAAAACAGTGATTGCAGATTGCAGTAACTTGAAGTCTAAACAGACAATAGTAGTAATTGTGTGAATACTTTTATATATATATATATATGTGTATGCTCTTTTCCAACTAGTAGAAATAGAATATTAGTGTAATTATTAAATAATTTTAACTGTACCTGAGGATTTATTCACTTCTTCCATTTTGTGGGTTCAGTGAATGTACATTTTACTTATCCCCTAGAATATAAGTAATCATAAGATAGTCCGCTACACTATGTTGGTTTCTAAAGCAATTTATTTGACCAAGTAAGGTTATCTGCCTTATGCATCACCTGACATCAGTTACCTCTTACAAAACATGCCTGAGAGAGTAATGGTTCTATTCTTCCTGTCTTTTCAAAGACCCCCAGAAACCACACATTTTGTGAAGTAATATATAAATTAAAAAATAATATGGTATGGAATCAGTTTTACAAATTAATAATATATATAGAAATCACAGACATTTCAAGGTTCACCCTTCATCAGCCAGTCACAAACAGGCGACAAAGACAAATATAGACAGGTCAACAGACAAAGGCAATGGACACTGTAAACTGTTGCTGACATCCCCGAAATTCCCCGTGTTTTCTGTATACGTTAATTTATCAAACTGATTTTATTTTTTAATTGATATATTACTTTCTTGACCAGTTTTATGGCAGCCCCCTTATTTATTGACTTCTATACGCACCTTTTGTGCTCAACTACATGCACTATAAATATATAAATACACTTATGATTTAATCATGAACATTTGAAATAAATTGTTTTAAAAGAATAGAGTGTAGATGTGAAATGAAGCTATGCGTAGTGATCAGAAAGGAAAAATACAGTTTCAGTAGTGAATAAATTGTTTTATCTTGGGGAAGCATTTCTGGTTAGAATAGCATTCTGTGGCTGGAAAACTCCATTATGGAAATGACGAAATAAATAATCATACAGAAGATGTTTATCATTTTAGCCATACACTTTGTCGACAATATGTGGAGGGGAGCGTGGATCATGACAAATTTTATCCTGCCTGTTGTGTTTTCTATTTTGAGAATCGCTTGTGTTTAAAATCCCATTCCATTTTCTTTTTATGTTTCCATTTTGACATATCTGCTATTGATTCAAGCCAGCAAGGGAGGCTGGGAAAACCTTTTTTTTAATAAACATTTTTTGGTAGCTTTCTCCTGAATTAGCTTTGGCTGTTACTTGTGTTTGCTGCAGAGAAAATGGATAACATGTTCTGTTTAGAGAAAAGCTTGTTGGTGGAGGAAAATAATTGTTTGCTTACAAGAATGACTGCAACTTTTCTTGTGCATAAAAATTGTGGTGGGTATAGTGTATAAACCACGGCTGTTTGCAAGCGATCTTTTAGTTTTCTCTGACCGCGCTATTTATAGCTATCGTGACAGAGGTCACGTGGTCAACTTCCTAAAGAGAAAAAAATGTGGCGATGTTTACTTTTGATAGGGCTTAATTAATGCTTTTAGGCTACTTTATTATTATTTTTTTTTTTTTTTTTTTTTTTTTTTTTTTTTTTTTTTTTTTTTTCGTTCGCCCGCTAATACTCGAGGCGAAATCTCAGGTTATTATTTATGTCTAACCTGACATTGATTTTACGTGAGTATCCCTTTATTTATTGTACAGAGACAAATGTCCCTCGCCATTCAGGCAAATACTCGCCGATTTCGGAGGTACCCATTGCAGCTGGGTCGGCTCAGGAGCCGCCAGTCCCTGGTCGATGACACTCCTTCAAATGTTCTCGCCAGGTCTCGAGTTAATCCAGTCCAAATCCCGGTCGACGAAAAATCCTCAAATGCCGTCGCCCGGGTTTGATCCTGTATCACCCGGTCGCCAGAGCGGTGTTGTAACCACTACGCTAGCGCGGCTCCCTTTATTATTATAAATACTGGCTTTAATTTTGCGTAAAGCTAGACTAGAAATGTTAGAGTAAATTTTAGAAGAACAAACATTTTATCACAATTAGAACAGAAGATATAATAGTCTGAAATAGTGTAAAATTTACGTTTTTTTAATATTTTGTTATGGTTTGTTTCTAATGCAATTTACACTAAAACGATCACAATCAACATGCATAACAAATTACAGAAATCAAAAGTAGAAGACCTGCAGAAAATGGATATCATAGTTTTGTTTTGGTTTCATGCGTCAAACATTAATTATTGAAACATTAAATTGCAAGTCCACATTTATTACCTTAAAATAACTCACCCAATTGTCCCCAAAACATGAGAGCTAACAATTATCTCAATCATACATCACGATGGTCATGTAAAAATGAGTATGGTCATGAGTAAAACGAAATGTTCAATTTAATAAATAAATAGGTGTATTTAATAAATACACCTATTAAATGATTTCCACACTCTGTTAATTCTGTCACTCTCACGCAACATCTGCCATAATTTGCTCTAGCCCCAAAATTTCTCTCAATTATCATTCACACTTCCTTTTTTTTAATAGGAGGAATCTGTACATTCACAGATGGAGAAATTTGTAACAAATGAGTTTCCATTATAAATTTTAATTGTGAAGTTATATTTTTAATACCGCTGGCGCGTCTTTCAATTTTGGAAATAGTGGAATGTACAAATTCTCCTCTCATGTGCCTGCTGCAGGTCTAGTGAGTCAGTTGATGTTCCAACAATATGTTTCCTAACAGTGTGGAGAAATTGAGATCGCTTATGTTTTGTTGGCATTCTGGTGACTGATGTTTCTCTTCTATGTTTAATTAGTTTTTGTAGTACAATAGGCTGTCCTCTGGATTTGCATTTTATGATATTATTTTTTGCTGTTTCTAGTTTTTTTCTAACAATGGATGTGAATAGGGTTTCTTCCTGTTGTGTTAGTGGTTGTGAAGGTGGCTTAGCAAGTAACTGTTGTACTGTGATGTCGCTTTTGAAGACAGGCGAGGTGGATGTACTTGTCGTATGTACAATTGACTTGGTAGGTGTAGATGTGGCAACAAAAACTGGCATGCTAGGGTGAGTAGTGTTATCCACCTCCAAATGAATAATGGTATCGCCTTTAATGTGAGCTGACACATCATCAACCTCCAGCTGAACAATATCATCACTAGTGTGGGCAGGCACATCAACCTCCTGCTGTACAGAGCTATCCTGACTACAGCTAACTGACTGACTACAACTAATTGACTGACTACAACTAACTGACTGACTACAACTAACTGACTGACTACAACTAACTGACTGACTAGACATGGAGAGGTCAGAAAGAACATCACAGGGGATAGAGCAGCTTTTTGTTTTTAAAACACCAAAAGATGTCTTTGCAAAATAATTGCACAGTTGACATTCACTTATAGTTAAATTATGGTCATAGTCTTTCCAGATGTGCTGACTGTTTTCCGATAGTAACTTGGCTGTTTCAAGGCATTTCTCATTATGCCTCCTATTTGCGTTTTGTATTGGTAAGTAACACTTCCTACAAAATATAGTTGAATGCTCTGTCGGTTTATCCTTCTTCTTTGATCCTTAGCCACCGACCGTCAAAGCAGTCAGTGGCCATCATCTGTTTATCATCTGATACGTTAATTCCAAACACAAAGAACAGATCACTAACGTAATTCGAACAGTTCAGTGCATTCCGTTTTGAACTTTTTGTTCGGGAAGTTAATGCTCTCTTGCCACAGGCTCTGCACAGTGCACTGGCACAATTCATATGATGCAACAAAGTATGTTCCATTTCGTTGTTATGTAGTATAGTTCACTTGTATATGTATGCGACGTGCGACCTGGTCAAAAGGTGATGAGCTCCAGCAGAAGCTATGGGGCTGCCGCGCCGACCTGGAAAAGACTGTGGACTTCGTCCTGGCGACAGGCCTGCAGATTTAGCATGACTACAAACCGAACGCAGAAGAAGAAGAAGACTTGTATATGTATAAAGATAATGGAATATTTGGGAGTATCACGTCTAACACAACGCTGTAGAATGCTTTATCTGTGAATGAAAGGAGATATACAAACAGTTACTTAGAATTCTTTGGCAGCCGTCTTGTGCACAGGATTGTCTACCAAAGAACACTAATGGAACAGTCCTTATCTCACACACAATAAAAAAAAGACATTCATATTTTAAATACAAGATTAACAAGACTTGAAAGATAGATCAAAGTATGTGGAAGTTATCTATCTATAGCTTTACATGTTTTCTGACGCTTATATACGTAGCTAAATATCATTATAAATGAATGAAAATGCAAAAACAGATGGTGCTTTACAAAAAGTTTTTTTTTTACAACCTTATTTAAGATTTGCGAGTATCAGAAATGCATTTACAGTGATTTAAATGTTATAAAATCTGGTGACAATATGCTTGTTCTTGTAATGCCAAACTCACAAAACTGACTACCACACATTCTCAAGATATGAAACCCAAAAAAAAAGTATGTGGAAATAATCTTTAGCTTCCCTTCGAGAAGTCTATATAATTATAAACTCATATGAATGGGCCGATTTTTAGATATTACATTAATAAATAGATTTTCTGTTATGAATTTCCTCAAATGATGATGCTGTTTTCAAAAGTCTGTAACTCCGTCAAATATAATTTCAAACAAATAAAAATGCAATCAAAAATAGAACACAGAACAAAGTTATAGTACACAAAAGAATTTTAGCTCTATGTTTATCCAGAACGAGTGTGTAATGATTTATATATTAACGATTTTACACACACATCAGCTGATTTTCCCCGCCAAAACCCTCAGTAGTCTTTTACAGTGCACGTGAAGATTTATTACCCGGTGTCAGAAGTCCGGTCACTGAAACTAAAAGAGCGCTCTGGTATATGGCACAAACAGCCGTGAAACGTGTGCATCATGAAGTATGTGGAAAGATCGCCCTGATATTTGTCTGTGTATAAAATTTGTCAGATTCATTCTGTAACAATTTGTGTCACATAGTATAATAATTGTATGTACACAACCAGCATACTCAGTGTCAGCATGTAAACTCTGATACATTCAGCAAAATCAGTATAATTGGATGAACTGCATGACAGATTCAACATAATCAGTGTCTGTTCATAAATTTAAGACATATTCATTGTCTGTTCATAAATTAACGTTACAGCTCAGTATAAGATCTGGCCTGTTAAACTCGTGACTTCATTGTGGGCTGCAATTTTTTCCATCTCTAAAAGTCAATTTATTGGCCGTTTTAGATTTTATTTCTGGAAATAAAACTTACTAGTCAAATATCAAGTAGCTCCTTGGTTTTACATTTGTTTAATGTATATCCAATAGACACAAGTAAGGATATAAGAATTTAAAAATACGGAGTGACTTTTCAATCACACTTTTAGAAAGGCTATGAAAAAGGGCACAGTAGACATATGGAAACAATTTATTACCATATATAAAGTATAAGTCGAGAAATTTATTCCCATATTGGACCTTGATAATGTTACCGGAAACTATTTATAATTCAGGTCTAGTTAAATACAAAGTTTTCGTTGCTACTTGGCAACGACCGACAACAGTATTCAGACTTTCCAGGCGGGTGATTTCAAGCATTTTAATGAGAAAGGGTTACTCTGAAAGTGGTAGAATTTGCAGAAAACCATAGAAACTCCAAAGTAATGCGGGAATTCGGAATTGTTAAAAAAACTTGTTTGACTTATAATCAGGTCATTCATTTGGGAAGCTTTTTAAGTCCTAAAGTCTAGGGGTCAACTTATAGTCGGATCAACCTATACTTGAGTATCTTATGGTAATTAATAAAAATACTAAACAAGACAGAAATATCCAACACAAAGAAACTAACTATAACAGCACAGCTAATAGTATGAAATGAACTACAAGAAAGGTGTGATCTGATATAGAATAGCAAATAGTATGAAATGAACTACAAGAAAGGTGTGATCTGATATGGAATAGCAAATAGTATGAAATGAACTACAAGAAAGGTGTGATCTGATATAGAATTCTCCAGTGATGAATGAATGTCCACAGCTGGGTTTATACTAGACTACATGTGCAGGAGTAGGAAGTGTACCCACAAGTGTGAATAAGCCAATAGAATACCCCCTCAAAAAAAAAAAATTACAAATTTAAAAAAAACAAGAAATAATAATGTCAAGTTATTTTTGTTTTTTTAAAGGGGGTGAGGGAGAAAAAGTATCTAAGAAATGTTTATCCATGATAAATAAGTTACCTGAGGGCAGAAATTTTATGCCATATGACTAGTAAAAAAAATGTGTGGACTATGAGTTTTATGCCATATGACTAGTAAAAAAAATGTGTGGACTATGAGTTTTATGCCATATGACTAGTAAAAAAATGTGTGGACTATGAGTTTTATGCCATATGACTAGTAAAAAAAATGTGTGGACTATGAGTTTTATGCCATATGACTAGTAAAAAAAATGTGTGGACTATGAGTTTTATGCCATATGACTAGTAAAAAAATGTGTGGACTATGAGTTTTATAATTAAAAAAATGTGTGGACTATGAGTTTTATGCCATATGACTAGTAAAAAAAATGTGTGGACTATGAGTTTTATGCCATATGACTAGTAAAAAAAAATGTGTGGACTGAGTTTTATGCCATATGACTAGTAAAAAAAAAATGTGTGGACTGAGTTTTATGCCATATGACTAGTTAAAAAAAATGTGTGGACTATGAGTTTTATGCCATATGACTATTAAAAAAATGTGTGGACTATGAGTTTTATGCCATATGACTAGTAAAAAAATGTGTGGACTATGAGTTTTATGCCATATGACTAGTTAAAAAAAAACTAGTCGGAGTCAGGAGTTGGACGTAAAATTTCTGCAGTTGGAAAACTTATTGTCAGACTCCACAACCATCATGTAAAAGAGATGATCATCATTTTCCTTTGCCCTGCTTACAGAGGTGGTCCTTTTGCAGGAAGCCTGTATCAAGTATTCCCATGCTCTTGTAATGATGGTTGTTGTGGCAATTTGTTTTACATGATGAGGTGGCCAACCATACGCACAACCTCATATTAGTCACTGTGTACGACATACCTGAGGGTGCAGTAGGCCAGTTCTTTCTTTTTCTCTTCAGAGACCCCGGAGAACTGCACAGGCAAAAGAAATGTCTCTCTAATGACATCCATTAGCCTAATCTCTTCTTGTGACAGCAAGAAAATAAATTTTACTGTACACTTGTTAATGTACCGTTTTTTTTAACGTGTGCTAACTTATGTTATTTCTCAGTATTTACCACTGAGTATCATATTATTATATCATGAGGTATTGTCATGGGATGGTGTATTTGGGTGAATAGTGGAGTTGTTTTGATGTTGAGACATGTGGTTACTGCGTTTGTAGGATGTATGTATGACATGAGAGTTTCAACTTTATTTACACGTAGGATGCATGAGTAGCATTTAAGACTTATAGAGTTTGTAAATATTGCTGAGTAAATTTTACACCCTGAATGTGAGGATAGTTCATTGTCCGCTCGTGGTGAAAGTGAGATGGGTAAAATGGTGAGGGTGGCAAAATGGTAGCAGGATGTAAGAGAGAAGTAGGTGATTAGGAGTGCTGGTTTGGCCCTGCCCTGTGAGAGTTGGTTAGTAGTTTTGGCTATTGTACTAGACTTAAGCCTAGTGTTGCCTTTCATGCCAGTGTATTGGATTAAGGTATGTCAGAAAATTTGCTGTCACTGAAATTAGTCAGGTGTATGACTTTATTTTTGTTACCAACATATTTTCTGCAAATCTAGGACATATTTAATCATTCCGCAAAGCTCACTTTATGTTAAGCATCGTAGCTGAAACCAATAATACATTGATTTCCTGTAATTTGTTCCAAATCCCAACAAGACATAAAATGGGCATTTCTTACTTGTCCTACACTACTGTATTTTGTTGTTTTTTTTTTAACAGTAAACATGATTGTTTAATAAAGGGTGTTTAATAAGTAGTTATAAAGCATTGTTTAATAAATATTTATATTTTTTTAAAGACCAATAAATTAGCATTTAACCTTAAACCTGAAATGCAGGGCTGGTGAAATCAATGGTGGCATAGTGGTGGTTGTAGGTGGATCAGGTGCTCAGTGGTTTCACTGTTTGGGTGGTTTTTTTTTTTAATTAACAACTTCTCTTACAAAGTCCCAACAAGAAATGACAGTCTTCAACTCTTCAGCTGATACTTTTTGGGCGAACCTAGGGGTGATATTTTGTTTGCTGACTCACCAAGACTCCACCCATGCATCTGGAAATTTCCATCCATGCATCATTCCCAGCTGTACTGAAGAGCTTTTGGTTCTTGGAAATATCATTGACCCTTAAAATGAAAGCTGTTATGGAAGATGAATCAGTTCCTGAGAATATCACATGTCATTGTTAATGGAAGGCAAGGCCTCACTGTGTACTTATACATGCCACACCATGGAAATGAAAAACCTGTAGCCTGCAAAAAATATTTTAAAACGAACTATACAAAGGAGAACAGTCCTTTTTGCTGTGAGCCTGTTATGTCTCAAGTCCATGACCAGTTGAACTAGATCTAGTGTGTATTTCAGTTGGAGATTTCCCACAGTCACAAATTTTATCAAAAGTACGTTTGATCTGTTATCAATATTATTAGGCATAATGTCAGCCAAGTGTTTAGGCCTTTTAATAATTTCCACTATGACTTTTGCTGTGAGCCTGTTATGTCTCAAGTCCATGACCAGATGAACTAGATCTAGTGTGTGTGTGTTTAGGTTGGAGATTTCCTACAAAGTCACAAATTTTATCAAAAGTATACTGTATTGACTACCTCCTACGTTTGATCTGTTATCAATATTATTAGGCATAAGTCTTTCCCTAGATTCACTTTCGTCACTGTCAGAGTCAAAATCAGGCCTGCATCGTCATCTTCCTATCAAATACAAGTTACCTCTCAGCACCTAAAGCAAAGATTTCACTGCCCGAAAAGCCATACTTAAAGAAAAAAATCAACATGTCAATCATTTCAGAAAACGGATGCTTCTCTCATACCGAAATAATCAAGTCTTGCTAAACAGTGTTCCCACTCTCAATTTTGGACGGTAGACTGCGCACTGGCGTTTGTGGCCAAATCAAATTGTAAAGGGTTAATAATTAGGCAAAAACCTGTACGTAAAGTATGTACAGCCATACAGATCTGAAAACGTGAAAAATCTGTACAGATTACAAGTAACCCATACTACCTGGCATATATGAATACTGGTACTTAGCAACTGAGTTTTTATAAGTGATTTTATATATCCTGTGAATCTTTTGTGCGACTTCTGGTGTCAATATTGGTAGTGGTGCATGAAGGTGGTGAAATTAATTTGGTTGTTTTCACTTCCTATAGCTAGTCCCCTTACAGGAAGCCTGCATCAAACATTCACATGCTCTTGCAGCAGTGATTCCTGCAGCTGTTTGTTCTACATCATGAGGTTGCCAGCCCACGCACAGCCTCATATTAGTGGTCTTGTACAACATGCCTGAGGGAGTAGTAATCCTGTTCTTTCTTTGTCTCTTCAGAAACCCCTAGGACCTGCACAAGACAGTCACCATGTTTGCAGACGTGTAAAAATACAACATGTGATAATGCTTACCTCTGCAGCTTTTTAGGTTTATTAAAGCAAGGAATAAAAACGCACTGAATCTATTGAAAGATTTACTGTGTAAACATCACATGTGCTGACAACTGTTAATTTGAGATATATTGGGTTGAATGTATTGCTCCGAGCTTTCTTCACATCAATCATTCACTTACAAATGAGAATTAGGTTAACTGATTTTGTGAGGAAAATTAAGCTCCTTGCTCAGTAACATATCCTGCTGATTACTGAAATAAAATTTTTTTCCCATATTTTTTTTTTTTTTTTAATTGTCTCTGGACTTGTAAGATCAAGTAAAGCCAGCTTATTCACACAATTATTTCTTTAATTTACTCTGAACAGACAAACATTGCAGAACTGGAACCATACAGTTTTAGCACATATAAATTGGCAACTGTACAAAATTAGTTAATTTTCTTATATTTTTTTTAATTCATAAGCAAACCAAATAATTGACATACTTAGAGACAATTTGTACAAAGTATTTGGACAGAAATACGGGAGAACAAAATATCACAAGACTGTGTCCAAAATGAAACAATGAGAAAAAGAAATGAAAAAGGCCATAATAAAGCATGGATGTATGAATATAGAACAAGAAAATGATGCAAGTGAAACACATAGGAGAAACCTAAGATGAAAGATACTGAGAGTAATAACCTCCAGAAGGAAATGTAAATATATCTGCCTTTCTTTCTCACAAAAGACAAACTCATACCATTACCTCTCTCATGATAAACGCAGTAGCTCATAACACACACACACAAAAGGCAATAATGCCTATGTCTTTACTCTGAAGAAATAGTTTATTCATTCACTGAACACATTGGCTTAAATAGGCAAAAGCTACACACACGCACAAAAGCTGCAGACTGTATCAGCTAAATTACTGACCACCTTTTAAATAATTTAAATACATTAATCGCAACACAACCTTCATTGCATATTGATGCTACTTCATGCCCTTTCAGCACAGCCAGAAACATTCAATCAAATATCAAACTAACTGAATGACCCTAAAAGAACTGAAACACTGGAGACAGCACATACTCAAACAAACACTAGAGACAGCACATACTCAAACAAACACTAGAAACAGCACATACTCAAACAGATACTGGAGACAGACATGAAAAACCATGAGGTGAGAGGCGCTGAATGAATGAAATGACCCAAGTATGAAACAATTCCTTTCACTCACTTAAATTAATTCACCTTCTCTAATTTTATTTTGCCCCGTGTGTAAATTGTTGCAGATGTCTTGAAAATATTCCTATTCGGAAGAACTCAATCAAATAAACTTATTTTGTCAGTGGTGAATTATGTTATTTTGTTATCAGATACAGAATTTAACTGTTCCTATCAGATTCTAAAATTTGATGTTTGTTAATCAATAAAGGATGTGTTTATATTTATAACTTTGTATTTATAACATGAAAAATCAAATGAAGAGATGGATGAACATTTTTAAGGAACTTCCAAATAGATGTACATAAAAGGTAGACATGGAAAGACCTTGAATGGACAGTACAGGACAGGAAGGCTTAGTATGAATTAGTTGAAAACATATGCTTGTGATTTAAGAATTATGAATGAAATGAAGACCAGAATAAATCAAAAATAAACAGTCTTTTGTTTATCTGTGTACACTTTCAGATGACAACTTGAATGAGTGTAAAGATAGCAGTGGTATTTCTGAGCTTGTTGGTATCGGCATAGAGTTTGTCCAGGAATGGTAATGGTGATGGCCATACATGCTTTCTCTGTTCATCATATGTTAGGTACTTTTGTAGCAGATGTTCAGTGGTCATTTTATCGGCGACACTCAGCAGAAGTTCCTATCTTTAGCTTGTTGAAAAGATGGTATTTCAGTTCTGATGTGGCCTGTGTCCAAATACTTTGGATGGTGTGCACATTTCAATGCACAGTTAACAGAAGGAATGAAACTTGGTGTTAATACTTTAATTATAAAATTATGACATACTGTATTTCTTTTTACTTTAACTTTACTTTGAGAACACTGTCATGAATTACCTTTGAGACTAGTCATAAGACTACTAGCATGTGTAGGGGAAGACACTCCCATGACAAGGTCACCACTAGACTCAGAGGTCACGGTTTCAAATACATCATGGCTCATAATATCTTGGTCTCCTGTCTCAGACTAATGAGAAAAGGGAATAACAGTAAAACATTACTTCAAACTTCACATCATCTTTACAAAGCTATGAGAAAGCAGACCATATAAAGCTAATAAGGGTTAACATATTCAAAAGAGATTCAACTAGCATTATATGGGGGTTCTATGCTTTATTGCAGTAGTCGGCAACCCAGTAGCTTGGGAATCTACTTTAGCAACACTGAACTGTCTAAAGATCTACTTTGATAAAAATCATGTCTGTTTTTAGGTTTCAGAGTATTTAGAATCTGAAATAAGTGTAGCCTTATTGTCATTCTATCTTTGCCAGATGATCTACTTCCTGCATGTCCATAGACAGAGCGGTGGAAAATTCAAACTAAATGATATTTTACTGAATGTTCACTTCAAAGAAAAGATCTCTTCCTATCTTCGTGAATAAAGTGGATTTTAGTAAACTATCTTTGACTCATTCTAACCTAGGCAGTTTTCCTCAGGCCCCAAAATGGAGGCATTTTTTTTTTTCTACAAGTGATGTTTAAAAAACAGGCAGTAGACATATAAATTAATTTGGCACATATATGTATTATGCATCAAACTTTAGGAAATTGGTTGAAGAATGTTGTGAAACAATGTTGAGATCTTATGCAATGTAACAATTGCTTGTTTTGTCTTGCGAAGTATAGAAACCATTAAAAAATCAAAACAAAAAATTATTCAAAACTGTGCACTTACATGTAAATATTTCAGCTTTACTTAATTCCGTGGCAGTAAAATGTATGTCCAGTTGAAAATTAATCTAAGAAGTCTCATCACAAACAAATGAAAATTTTAATTTTTATGATTTTTGTGTGTGAAGTCACATACTGCTGAACTGGAATCTCAGGCAATTTAATTAATTTATTACTTTAAAATATCTCATTTGTAAAATGTCCTTCTCGGAATCAAAAATAGGTTATTATCGATTTCGCTAAAATTCAAACTCTCTTACCATGGGTATTCCAGAACAAGGACTGTCTTGCAATGCCATAAATAAGTTTATTTTCTTAGAGTGCTATACATTATAACAATTTCTGGGAAATGTTTCCACAGGCAATGCAAAAAGAAGACATAGTGTATCTATTTTGCAATTAATGCTTTACTTGTCTTAATGCTCTTTTGACAGGACATAGATATTAAAAACATAATTTGTGCGTTCCATAATTTTGTCGGTAAAGATGCAAGTAATGGAATACAGCTGTTTCAAATGCATTTAAATTACTTCTTTTATGAAAAGCAAGCAAGCAAATACTAACAAGAAAATGTATATATAGTGCTAGATAAGGATGATAACAGCAATTTTAAGAATAAGATAAGGCATCCTAAAAGTCTACAGGCTTTAATGTGATGGTGATATAATCCCTTTAGCTGTGAGCACGGCTTTAATGTAAATCAGGGTAACCAAATCATTTACACCAGGGTTCTTTAACCAATTTTTGTGTGCCATGGACCTCTTTGAGTGTCCAATGAAGGATATGGACCTCTTGTTGAGAAAAAATGTACATAAAAGCATAATTAAAAATTACGTTTTAAATGTTAGGTTATTACACATTTTAAATTTTATTACACTGACTCCTAGAATCCACACATGTCTCCTCCCCCCCACCCCCCCCCCCCCCCCCCCCCCCCCACACACACACACACACACACACACACAGACGGGATGTTAAGAACCCCTGATTTACATGCTTCAGTGTAAAACAACAAGATATCCAAATGGTCCACATGCTTCACCTGTGTATGAAATTCTGCCACTGTCACAATTTCTTCACTTCCGGCGGAGAATGTGCTAGTTTCATGAAGATTCTCACTGCTGCTGGTCAGCACATTCAAGTCTGTACAGGGAAAAAAGAAAATGAAAACATGAATGACAAGAATATCTGGTAGGGGAAAAAAAAAAACAATATAACTCATGCATAGGCTACAGTGTGATGAAATAGGAAATAATAATATCCAAAGAAGACAACTAACTTTCTTAAACACGTTTTGCTAAACAAAGTTTAATTATTATATCATTCGATACTGATATACAAGGTGTCCCAAAAAGTCTCTATAGAATGAAATCTTGTGTTTATATACACAATACACACTAGATTCTCCAGCATGTGAATCAACCAGGATCGGGATGCCAAGTCAAATGCAAAAAAAATATGATAATAATTTGGAATAGAAGGTGACCACTAAAGAATTACAGTATACGACAGTGTAATACGATTCTGAAATCATATTAAATATTATGTAATCAAAATACACTTTCATATTACATATAGAATTAAGTATTTATACAATGATGAAAGCAATTTCAATTTATTTTTGTATACTGTTGTTAAAATAATTTTGTGTTTTTGGGTGGGTAGGTGTATAAGGACTTTTCACACACCCTGTACGTTCTTACAAAATATAAACTTCCCCTCATAAACTTTGTTTATATAAACATGTATTGAGATTAACTTATTTTATTAAACAAAGTTTTACAGCCATTCAACAGGGTCACAGTAACAAAAAAGCTGAAATATTGTAAGAAAGCATATTAGGCTGTGTTGTGCATTTAGTGTAAAACACACAGAAAACAATGCGTTAGATAAGAACTAAATTTAACTGTTCAACAGTCAAATCAGAAATACTAGAGAAAATTAACAAATATTTAGAACAATACAAAGGAACTGCACAAAAAGACTGTAAACGCAACATACAATAGACTGATTGTTTAAGGGCATACTATAATTACAGTAGAAGCCACAGTAGCATAGTGGTTAGTGCACTGGCTTCCTAGCGCAGTGGTCTATGGTTCGATCCCCAGATGAGGTGGGAATATTTTTAGGCCACAAACGGCTCATGGGTCGACCTAGCCCCAAATGGGTACCAGAGCAACTCTGGGAAGGTTAAGGTGGCCGGCGTGATGCCTACCACATCACCCCTAGTGTGCCGACGGTCAAGATAATATGGGCCTAACACCATATTCCCAATATGCCTCAATGGGCGTGTAACGGGTTCCTTTACCTTTTTTTATAATTACAGTCACACAGCCAACTTTAAAAAAAAAAATACAATTTTGGTGAGGGACGCCACATTCAACCTAGACATAGTATCTGTCGGTTATATTAGGACATCTGTGCACTTATAAAAGACCATGTGGTCTGGTTATTCTATAGCCCGTATGTTTGGTCAATAGAAAATAATAAATGAGAAGATTAAGACAAGAACGGATGCTTGGCACTTAGGAGGAGATAATACAAGAATGTCACTTAAAACATTCAAGATTGCTACTGGATTTTTCCCATGACTCTTACTGGCACCAGTGGAAGGAGAGAAAAAAACTAACCATTAAGTGCTGATGTGCTTAAATGGAAGCATACAAAAATCTTTACTCAGAACAATACAAGCTTTTTAAACAAAAGAACAACATGAAGTTCTTTAAAATTTGTCAGATGAAACGCCAGCAATTATTCTAACGGTTTTCTAAACAGGGGCAAGGATAGAAGTTATTACTTTCTTGTCTTCATCACTGTAGGAAAATTCATGAGTAGTTCCCTCTATATGCTGTCTATGAAGCATGATCTTCCTTGTGTGTTCTTGTGCCTTTCATTACAATTTCCAGATAAAGAGGGTTAGTTAGGTGGCATTATAATCAGACAACCTAAACATTTCCTCCTATTATCTTTCTTCATCGTTACCTTTAAGCTCCTGCGGAGCACAAGCTTCAATCAGTTCACACCAAGCCTTCTTGTCCTGTGCCATCTGCTCAAGCTCTTTCTATGTCTCCTCTATCCCTTCCAATGTCCATTTTGAGTTCTCTTCTCCATGTTTTAGGCCTTCCCCAATTTCTTGTGGTTTGGGGATTTGTGGTAAGTTGGGATATTATAAATATTTATAGGGGACTTAGTGTACTGACTGAGATCAGCTGTGAAGGTATCTGTATCTAATAAGTGTGGTGTATTACAGATGACCTTACTTTGCTACCACATTTAGATCTCAATCAGACTTATTCTGGAATATTGTGATGATTACGTTGAATGTCTAGGGTTATGATAGTGATGAAGTGTATGTTCACAACAACCAACAGACAGATAAACACTTTCATTAAAATCCACAATACTTTACAACAATGTGACACGCACATACATAGAACACTCTAGAAGACTATCTTAAGTAAGTCAAGTGTTAACTTTTAAATTATGTATTAATTCCTTTCAATAATAGATATCCTGATTCAACTACAGAGTGAATCAGGAATCACAATCAAATGTAATCACAAGTTGTATGTACACAATTTATACATAGGATCTTTGTACTGACATATAATATTATTACAATATGTGTGTAAGTTGTGATGTAGTACTATGAGGTAATACTGGCTTTTAAAGCTAGGTTGTTGTTTGTCATCATGACTTCATGTGTTTGTTACTGGTGGAAATAATATTTGAAAGGTTCACAGTTTCTTTTTATTTGAAAACAAATAACTGTCCCTCTTGATTTAATATACAGTCAATTTTAGAGGGGGTTACACAAGACTGAGCTGCTCGGGCCAACGAAATCTTATCTTCTGTGTGGGCGGCAGGAAAACTGTCTCCTCTGCTCGCTTGCTTCTCAGTTTTCTTGAAAAACAACATGTCTAGAACAAATGTCGTGGTCATGTTGACTAACTAACAGTCATCTAATATATTAATGATCATATTATACATAAATGTTATACATAAATTTTATATGAACTAAAAGAGAATGGCTAATGTTGATATCTAATTAAATAATTAATTAACTTAAAATATGTCGCAATGAAATGTCACGTCAGACTAATCTAACGAGTTAAAATTAAACTAATTAATTATATTGAGTGTGTAATAAGAATATAGTTGTTGAAAATCTAATGTAAGAGAAATGAAAGGATATGTTAAGGAGAGAAATAAATAAATGAAGAATAAAGTAGCGAAAGAAAGTAATGTATAAATTTAACTTAGTTATGTGTGTTGGACATTAATTAAGTTTAGTATTAAGTTGTTAATACCTATCTAAATTAACTAATTTAAACAATAATTTAGTATGTAATGTATTAATAACTATATAATATAGTAGTTACATACAATAACATTATATAAGAATCATGTGAGTTCTTATTTTTTTTTCTCTCTTTCATTTTTTTCCAAATTTCATTTTTTTTTTTTCATATTTATCTCACTTTTCATTTTAATTTCCATTATTTTAACGTAATTAATTAAAATTAATTAAAGTTGGATATGATGATCCATACGTAGGCTTGATCCTGGTGAATTCCGATTAGAAAAAATGTTTAAGTGTTTCAGTTCATAAGTATTGACGTTATTGACAATAGTTCATGTCGCATAATGTAAGTGTTTCAGTTCATAAGTATCGACGTTATTGGCAATAGTTCATGTCGCATACTGAGTTACTTTGATAGTGTTTTTTTATGATTTTCACTTGATGCACGGAAATGTGTCCAATAGTTTTATCATGAATGGATATCAAGCAAAGTCCTGGCGTAAATACGAACATAGAATCAATTGATTTCGTTCGTTTCGTATATAATATGTCTTTAGTAAACAGATACGTGTATTGTAGGCAATAGTTCATGTCTATGTAGAACAGCCATTATTTTTTTATATGTCTCTTGAGTAAGTATCTGTGACGTTACTATAGTTCAGGACTCGACATCAGTAGGATTTCGAGACAGAGTATCTGCCAAGACGTTATCTGCTCCTCTGATGTATTCAATTGAGAAGTCAAAAGGTTGAATTCTCGGTATCTATAAGGAATAGCGAATCTGGTGAGCTTTGGACTTTTATGATTCGCCCGTCGTAGTGATGCTACGGCCTTCTGGTCTGTCTGTACTACGAATGGGGCTCCCAGTAGGAACTTCTCTAATTTCGTTATTGCCCACACCACTGCTAACAGTTCGTGGTCGACAGTGGAGTATTTGACTTCTGGTGGTTTCAGTTTCCGTGAGACGTACAAATTTGGATGAAGGATGTCGTCATGATATTGGAGCAAACATGCGCCAATTCCGTAGTTACTCGCATCTGTGCGGAGAATAAACTTTTTGGACGCATCAGTTAGTCTCAAAATAGGTGGGTTTGAAAAAATGTTAATAATATTAAGGAATACATTATTACACTCACTAGTCCATGTCACCTTCACTGGCATGTCCTTCTTTAATAATGAGGACAAGACAGCCGTGATAGATGACAAGTTAGGTACGAATCTACTGTAATATTGGACTAGACCTAACAAGCTTCTAACCTGTTTCTTCGTTTGAGGAACGGAAATGTTTAAAATTTTAGAAACCGTACTGGGTAGTGTTCGGATATATCCTGCTCCAATAATGTGACCCAAAAAAGTTATTTCATGAAATGCCACTTGTAATTTTGTGGGTTTAGCAGTTAAATTGTTCCTTCTTAATGTGTCCAAAACGTATTCAAGACCCAAAAAATGTTCCTCAAAAGATGAACTAAATAAGCATATGTCGTCTATGTATGTAATAATGTCTGGTCTACCTGAAAAAATGTGTCGCATCATGCGAACAAAGGTAGCTGGAGCGTTAACAAGCCCAAAAGGCATAACATTCCACTGGTATAGACCTTGCGGAGTGGAAAACGCTGTGTAGTATTTAGCTTTTTCGGTTAGTGGTATCTGCCAATAACCTTTAGTTAAGTCTATCTTAGTGAATATAGTTGCTGTCGATAGACGTGGCAGTAAGTCGTCGAGAAGTAGATGTGGTTCGCTATCAACTATTGTTTGTGCATTTAATTTTCTATAGTCGACGCATAGTCTAATGTTATTGTCCTTCTTTCGGACAATAACTAATGGAGAAGAAAATGGGGAATTACTAGTTTCAATAATTCCTAAAGATAACATCTGTTCAAGTTCCTTAGTAGTTTTAGTAAGAAAGTGTAGAGGAACAGAATATGGATGTACCCGAATTGGAGTATCATCGTTAAGAGTGATGCCATGACTAATGACTGATGTGCGACCTGGAACGTCGGTCAACACATCTAGGTAAGATTGTATAAGTTCAGCAATCTGTTGATGCTGTTGCGGTATAACCGACGAAGAGATGGTTACGTCCCGCCAAGATTCACTAGGCTGTACTACAGGTACAGCTAACTGTACCTCAGGAAAAGAAGATTCTTCTTCCTGGATAACAGACAAATTAGAATAGTGACATCTAGGTACGAAAGTGTCATCTAGTTCATGAAAAATAGCTTGTAGATGTTCAGGTCGAGTATGAAATTGTTTGAGCATATTTATGTGAAATATTTTGTGATGTCCCTTAATGTCCAGGACATAATCAACATCAGAAATCTTATTGATAACCTGGTATGGACCGTTCCACGAGATGAGTAGTTTATTATTGTTATGTGGCAATAACACATAAGCTTGATCTCCTGGAAATAATTGACGTAATCGTCTACTACTGTTTTGGAAAGTTCTAGCTTTCGCTTTAGCAGCCTCAGATGAAGCTGTTGCCATTTTGCAGGCATCAATAATGTTATTCCGGAGATTAATTACATACTCATAGGATGACTGGGTATCCTGAGTCATCTCGGAGTCAATCAATAAGTCTTTTATTAGTCCATAGGACCTCTTGGTGGAGCGCCAAAGACTAATTGAAACGGAGAGAAGCCAGTTTGTTCATGTGGCACCTCTCGATAAGCGAATAACACGGTTGGGAGAACTCTGTCCCAGTCCTGTGGATGGTTAACTGTAACTTTATGTAACATTTGTTTGAGTGTGCGGTTAAGTCTTTCTACAGCACCATTACTCATTGGGTGATAAATGCTGTGGAGATTTCTATCTATTTGCCAAGTCTTCATTACTTCAGTCATAGTCTCAGATATAAATTGAGATCCATGATCTGACAAAAGTTTTCTAGGAAAACCTACTCTAGAGAAGATCAGGTGTAGTGCATCAGCTACATCTGTGGTGGTGGTTGTTTTCAATGGGATGGCTTCTGGCCATCGTGTGCATAAATCGATGCACGTGAGAATAAATCTATGTCCTCTGGCTGATGGTAAAAGTGGGCCAATAATATCAATGGCCATCTTGTCAAAGGGTCTCACAGATATGTCACAAGCCTGAATAGGCGCCGTGTGAAAGGCTCCTCGTGCTTTCACTTCTTGGCATATTGTACAGGAGCGTACGTACTGTGAAATATCTCGTGACACTCCCGGCCAAAAAAAAGAAGATAATACTCGCGAACGTGTCCGAGTATATCCCATGTGACCTGCGCACTTAGAATCATGTGCGTGTTGAAGTATGTACCGTCTAAAAGCAAAAGGTACCATGACCTGTTGTCTTACCTGAGTTTTATCCATAAAACATCTTAATAAAATGTCATTTTTAATAATAAACCAATGATTATTATTATTGTTCATAGCAAGATTGTCAACTTTGTTGACCAATGCAAAAAATTTTGTTAATGACCTGTCTTCCCTTTGTTTTGCAGCAAAGGATACTCGGTCAATAGCAGAATGAACCTCGATACTTTCATGTTTGTATGTTTCCTTGTTTTCCGTGTCCATAGTCTCTAATTGTTTCGTATGTGCTCTGGTTATTACTGCATTTCCGATGCATAGATTATCTTTTTCCCATTTGATAATCTCTTCCGGTGTGCAATCTTTACTTCCGTGTATACATCCCACCATAAGGTCGGCAATTGGGTTTCTTAACATGCATGCTTTAACGTTGCCTGTGAAAAAAGGTGTATCAATATGTATAATAGCAGTTGGATAACATTCTATAGTTCCACCAAAGGTCATGCACCTGACATGTTCTCCAGTTGCACAATTTGGATGAACAAGTGACTGACGGATTCTGATCGTTGTTGATCCCGAATCTCTTAAAACTGAGATGATGGATCCATTAACTTTTCCTCTGTTGAAGATCAGCGAGCCTGTTTCGTCATTGACTGCTAGACTGACTTCTGGTAGAATGTGTCCGCAGTTCAGAACTGTCTCTTTTGCCTTCTGAAATATAAGATTACATTCTGGGCAACTATTTGCCACGTTATAATTCATTGCAAAACAAGTAGATGAAGACTGTATTTTGTTATTAGTAGGTGAACTCTGAACCCCAGGGGTTGTAGCAGTAGTAACGGCTGCCCCTGTATTATGATTATAATTTGTCGATCTACGAGAATGAGAATGATGACGAGAATAATCAGTTGAATTATCCCGTTGTCCTCTATTGTAACTGTTATCTCGATGTCTCGAGTTATAATTATTGCTATTGTTCCAATTGTTACCATTATTATAATTATATGACCGATTATAACTTGAGTTACGTGGATTACTGTTGTATCTGGACTGAGGTGAATAATTTCTATTTTGTGGTCTTCCTCTATTAAAGTTATTGTTAAAACTATTACGTCCCTTATGAAAATTAATGTCATAGTTTCCTTTGAACCTACCTCTGTCCACACTGCGTGTTCTTGGTTTGTTATTACTATGATATGCCATATTGGAGGCTACAGGAAGAGGTTCTCTTATTAACGAGCCAGAAATGTTAGCATTCGGATGAGCGATCGAGTAATTTAAAGAAATTTTTTCTAACTCATCAATAGTTTCTGGTTTCCGTTCTTGCAGATAAGCAAAGAACGGTGGGCTGACAGAAGATAACACTTTATCCCTCAATAACAAATCGACTAACTTGTCGTAAGATTTGTTGACACCTGCCAGTTCAACCCATCTGTTAAAAGTATTGCGTATGTTAGCAATAAACCCTGTAAAGTCTTTATTATTATCTGGCAACAAACTTTTGAAACGTAATCTACATGCCTCTTCGTTCAAGTGGAAACGACGTAATAACAACGTCTTAATGGCCTCATAGTCTGTGGCTAATGTTGGATCAATATTTTGAGCTGCACTTGCAGGTTTGCCATCCAGAAATTCCTTGAGTTTAAGTGCCCATGCAGTTTCGTCAAGTTTATTGACCTTGCATATATCCTCAAAGCGCGCCAGCCATGATGACAAATCGTCGACGTGTAATTTGAAAGGTGGTAGCTTAAAGTAATAATTGCCCTTAAGTCGGTTGGATGAAGATCCAGATTGAGCATTATCATTTTGGCTTGCTGCAGCACCCTGCGAATTAAGTTTTGCTGTTTCCAATTTAAGCCGTTGCAATTCCATTTCTTGCTGCAATATGATTTCCTGTCGTTTCAATTTATTCTCTTCTTCAATCCATAGGATTTCATCTCTTGCCACCTTTCTTTCTTCCTCTTGTCTTAATTCTTCTCTCTCTGCCTTAGCAATAGCTTTCTTTTCAGCCTCTTTTCTTTCAAGTTCTTCCATCTCTGCCTTAGCGATAGCTTTCCTTTCAGACTCTTTTCTTTCAAGTTCTTCCATCTCTGCCTTATATTTTGCAAGTTGTTGTTCCGCAAATTCAAGGAGTGCATCTCCCTTTTTATTACAATCTTTTCCAATTTTAATGAAATGATCCAAGGTAAGCATTCTTGAAGTTGAATTATTTAAGTATTCAATTACTTATGTCTAGTAATCACCACTAGAATCTATGTAGATATTTGTAATTACTCAACGTATGAATAGTCAATACAAGAAATTGCAATATTCCTGTACTGTTATTTATAAGTTCCACAAATCTATAATATTTTGTAAAAATATTATATATACCCACTAATATCTATCATAAATAGTTATGATAGTTAGTTATCTAAGGTGCTGAAATTATATCATGCACTTAATATTAGTATTCAATAATTATGGGTATTATACCTAAATAATTAGGTTATTTAATCTTAATAGTTACTAAGTTCACACTGTAGTACTGAGAAAGTGTACTAATTAACATTTAATGTCTTAATATGTTATAAATTTATAATAATTAATCATTGTATATTATGTCATAATCATGAGCTATAAAGTGCATTGCCCATTTCTTGGACCACCACTGCAAATTGGTGCAAAGTCCCTAATTCCTCCTTAAAACTCATAAATATTTAATCATATTAATCTACACTCTTATTAATGAATAAATTATAGCATTAATATTAAATTATAAATGGATGAGATGAAGACAAACAATACAATGTGTTAACCAAGGATTACAGAACAGTATTACCATACAACAAAGACATTTTCACAATAAAACTGCATTTATAACTAAGTTGAATAAAACGGAAGTGAGAGATCAAAGAATGAACTGAATAGAAAATTAACCTGCGTACGCAAAAATTAGTGACGTATACATGGACTCATTAACGGTTGTACAAAAAAAAAATAAACTGAATGATAGTAAGGTCAGAAAAAACACGATAGATTACAAACATTGTTACCGAACTGAATAAAAATCAAACTGAATACGGTAAAATACAACGGTTATTTCACAGAACTAGACACCTAACATATAAGGTGAATTAATGCAGGTCCGAACGAAACAGTCACCGGTAGTGTCTTCGACGCGTTCTTCGCGAAATGCGATTAATTCACGGCCCTAAGAACAATTAAAATCAGTTCGTGGCATCCAAGGAGCCATAGAATTGATTTCAATCCGCCGCCCATCCATACCTACAAATAAGGGACAACATCAACGGAAAAAAACAGATACAACATAGATATATAATAAATAGACAGGACATGCCTGCACAGGGATATGGACTCAGTATTGTGCTAATGAATGACAACCGTCCTAAGTCTAAACTTATCTTTAAAAGGCTCCGGCGATGTCAAGTTCATCAACGGACTAGACTAGTGCCTAGTACTGTTTGCTCATGATTGGCTGATAACAGTATTCTCTCGTCTGGTCTTCTTGATTATGCAAATCTTTATCAATCTTGGAATGCGTTGAAGGTTGTACTTTTCGAAGCGCGGCATCTACACATGATGTAGTGACGTCAGATTGGCATTTCGTAGTCATGCGTTTAACGTAGTATTTATGCAAATCATGTGACTTGCTTGTAATCGTAAACAGTTTGTAACATATGTAAACAAGAAAAAATTTTCCTTTTTCTTTCGCTCCCCGCGATGGCCAACCAGTTCTGCTGCGGTCAAAAAAGTTAGCCCAACGGATTGTTGAAAGCTTAATAGTCAATCGTGGTAACCTGGTTTACAGTTCATCATTTTTAGAGCATCGTGCCTTTGATGTTAAGTACGCGAATGTGGGTTTAAATTACCTTGAGACCATGATAGTGATAATTGAATTCCCAAATGTTCATAGACTGGATAAGTCATGGCTAGAGTCCAAACAAACACTGTTAATTATTATACATTCTGTAGACATCGTACGTTGATCATGAATTACATCACAAATAAAAATTAGAATCCTATGTTGAGTTAGCTATCTTGCATATCAGTCCTTTGTCTCATACATCTGAATTACTGTAGGCAGAACGACATAACTATATGCACGCGTGGTTGGCTAATAGTCCCAACGACCGACAGTGAGATTATGCGTCTGGCAATTAAACTACCGTAACAAAAAAGTGGCCCTGAACAGACGCTTCTAATTGACTATATCAAATGGTCTAACCAATGAGACCATGTTTACAAGAGCCTTTGAAAAAATTTACCCTTCCTACCGTTTCCATTAACAACCAAAAATAGTATTTGCAGTCGACTAATCATGTTTCGCCTTACATATTATTCTAGCCAATCAAATCTTATCTAACGTGTTGGCCTCATTTCCCCTAAAGCAGTGTCCAAACATGCCACTATGAGCAAATATGATCTTGTGCTGTCAGACAACACCACTATAATATTTTGGCTATAATTTGTTAATTACTAGACTATTGGCGTAACACCTAACATATTCTTTGTCAGCAAGTCCTAAGGCACCCAAATATATAAGTTTAATGGGGCCAAGTGGCTTCGTTACAAATATGTATTATTCTAGGATAGTCGTGTATTTGTTTTTTTATTTATTGTTTTAGAACCGCCACCTGTTCGGCCTTTTCGACTGTTCTGTCAGTATAAAGTCAGGATTTCAGACATAAAACAGTATTGTGTCATGTTTCCTAATAAGCATTAACCATGTTTTTTAAAACCTTACCTCATATTGGTAGTGTTTTTTGTCACTGTTTATTTGAAAAAAATCAAGCCTGCATACCTTTCGCGTGGGGTGGCATTAATTTTTAAATCGCGAGACGACGTGGTAGCATTGCATGCGTTCCTCCGTACATCTCTCTCTCTCTCTCTCTTCTAAGCCCGTCTGTCTTTTCATTTACGTAGTGTATATAATGACATTAATGTAATATTAAATCTAGGTCATTAAGCAGTGTGTCTATCAAGGTCGTATAAGAAATACAGTACCAGTTCTATTTTTAGAAACGTGTGTAGTTTATGCAGACGGAGCATAAAAAGGGGTTTTCTTGTTTAGCTAGCCTGACGTTCTATAACACGCTATTGTGACCGCACTGTTCTTTTACCATTCTTCTTTCCTTTTATTGAATTACTTCGTTAGGCTTTACATTTAATTTCTAATTTATATATGTGGATTAGAATTTTTCACGACAGGATTCCAGAAAAGGCTGCCTTGTCATACTATCAGCTGGTTTCCTCAATGTTTTCCTATACAACACCAACATCTTTTCATCACCTCTTACTCCACTGGTATTCATCTAACTTTTTCTATCAGTTCTATGCCGGTCATCTCATCACACTACAGTCATGATAATTTCATGCATGGCTACACTATATTTTCTATTCATGACAAAATTCTCAAGTATCTATTTCTGTGATCCTTACTTTGCCCCTTATCTCTCTCTAGCTGAGCAACTTTCTAAGACTATATCACTGCACATGCTGACATTTTGTTCACATCAGCCTATTAAAGATCCCATGCAGTCATAGTGTGATCTGAAGAAATCAGAAACATGAACCCGATGTTCATTGGGCATTTTCGAGAAAAGTTAACATCTTGAGAAAAATTGGCAAAAGTTTATTTAAAAAACAAAAAAAAGATTAGGAATGAAGATAGCCAACAGCTTGAAAAGATAGAGTAGCAGAAAATCCATAAAATAACTGATAAAGAAAAACAAACAGCAAATACAGAAATATGCTATCGCCTACAATAGCATTTGATGAGAGGACATAGTAATAAGAATTGAATAACTCAAAAATATATGTTATCACAACTGAACAAGAGCAAGCTACCATAATGGCCACTTCTACTAACCTTGATCTGTTTGAACCAGGCCACCAGCGACATGGATTGTCAATCCTTCTTCCTCAGTGCCGACATCACTGGCACTAATGATAACTTGATGCTGACCATTCAACTGAATACCATCACCAATAGAAGGCTGAGAAAAAACAACAAACGCAAGTTTTACAACTACTTTCTTACACTTTGGTTGGTGCTTACTTTTGAGGAAGAGTTATGAAAACATTTTCCTGTTTGTTATTTTGCCAGTACTCTTATCATTTAAGGTTCTCTGAGGTCTTTCAAAGTTACTTACAATAACGAAAATATAGCTCTTAAAAAATATTTTATTTTGTGAAAGGTTATGTCACTTAGAAGATGCTAAGTGAGAGCTGCCAAGTTCGTGATAAAATTGTGTTGCGCATTCAACATCATAAAACACATGTTGAAGACATTCAATCATAACCCTCTGCTCCCGAAGGATCATAGGCCTTCAACAAACACATGCCACGTCCTCCTGCCATGTGCCACCATCTCAAGTTCTTTCCACATTCTCTTCATCATTTTCACCTCTGTTTCCAGCTCTCTTCTCCATGTGCTTCGTGGTCTACCTCTGCCTCTCTTGCCCTGGGGGTTCCAGAACAAGGACTGCCTTGTAATGCTATCAACAGGTGTCCTCAGTGTGTATCCTATCCATCGCCATCTTCTCATCTCTTGTTCCACAGGCACTTGTCTGGTTCTTGTCATCAGTTCCACGTTGGTAACCTTGTCATACCATTTTAATCCCTCTATTCTATGCAAGCACTCATTTATGAAAGTCTGTAGCTTTTTAGTTGTTGTTTTTGTTGTTGTCCATGTTTCTGAGCCATATAATAGTACTGATGACATTTGAGTTGAAGATTCTTATTTTTGTGTTGGATCCAATTTCTCTTGATCTCCATATATTTCCCAATGCAATGAAAGCTCCTCTTTATTTTTGTATTCTTATTTTGATATCGTTTTCTGTGCCTCCAACTTTGCCTACATTGCTGCCAAGACAAGATATGTGTATGACTGTTGAAGACAACTGGAGATATAATGACAGGAATGAGGAAGACATGGAAAGACCATGAGCCGATAGCTTGGCACAGGAGAACTTTGCATGAGTTTGCTGTAGGCCTATGTTCCTTGTGTAGCTGAATGGTTATAATGAATCAACACCATATTGATGTTTCAGAATAAGTCTTCATTTTCAAATCAATTTAAATGTATTTATAAACATTTGTGGCACAAGTATCCTATACTATTTAAAACTACAGAAACTGAAGTTTCATAAAATGTAATAATCTCTGATACCTCTAAGTTATAGTGAAGGTTTTTCGTGCTTGGACCAGATCAGACGTGCTGTTATGTTAATGATTTTCAGCAAATGTGTCAGATATACAGTAGTGGAGCTGAAACTGACATCTACAATTTACATTTTATTATACTATAATGACATAACTGTTTTATATCTGTGTGACCTGAGCTGGAGGTTTAGCTTAATGTATTTCAGATGTGTTCCTATATGTGAGCGTCCAACTGGCATCTCACAGGAAAGGTACCAGGTGTGAAACAGTGTCGTCACGCTCCATTCTACTCAGCTGTACATGGGTACCTGACTCTGCTCAAGTTAGGGAAGGCAAAGTCAGTGTGGACTGGAACTGGTCACCTCACCTCTCAAAGCTGGACCTAGTACAGTGATGTCTTTAACATTTCACTCCCTATGGCAGTATCTGCTATGGGTCTATCTTTTTTTATTATATGCATGAACTGTAACGAGTATGAATGATGTATTAGAAAACATGTCTAGGTGACAAATGTTTGAATATCCAGCAAGTTGTGAAGATTACTTGAAGAAAGAGATTATCTTTTTGAGTATGATGTGAGGAAAATATTCACAATTTTTAGGTTCAATCTCCATGTTTTACCTGGGTCAGAAAGCAGAGTAAAGAAAAGTAACACTGCAACCCACCCTGCATGTTGTAAGAGGTGATTAAGGATGGTTGGGCATGGAACTGTCTACCACATTCTATAGAAGCTTATGGTCTACCATATTCTATAGAAGCTTATGCCACAAAAAAGTAAACAAACCATAACCGTGTTTTCCAAATCAATTAATGTAACTTCGCTGTACAGATGAAAGAGGGCCCTTCATTAAAGCAGGATAATGACCTGACATGGAGAAAAACAAGAGAGATCCAGAATGCTGGCCCACCTTCTTTCACTCAGAACAAGTACCTGGAATGTTTGTACACTATATGAACAAGAAAGAATTGATCTGGTGGCAGCAGAAATGAAAACTTATCAAATTAAAATCTTCGGACTGTGTGAAACAAGATGGAAGGCAAAACGAATAATGAAACTGAACACAGACAAAATATTGCTATTCTAAGGATTAAACAAATGAAGTAAAAGGTAGTCCTATAGCAGATACTGCCACAGGGAAGTGAAGTGTTAGAGACTTTACCTAAACAGGTACACCTGTTTTATGAGGTGGGGTTCCCTGCTGCCTCTGAGCCTAACTTAACTCAAGAGCAGAGCTAGGTACCCATTTACAACCAGGTAGACTAGAACGTGATGCTACCAGGTTTTGATCCCAGAACCCAGTAACTTTGCTGTGAGAGGAAAGCACTCTCACTGTACTGTCACAACAAGTCCAGAAAGCACAGAATGGGGAGCAATGGAATTCAGACTAATATCAGCAACATTTAAAAACTATGTAAAAGAAGAATACCATGCAACATCATGTGCTAAATGATGACACGGGCAATCTGTGACAGAGGAGTGTTCAGATCATCACTACACTGGGGCAAAGTCTTTACAGACAGGGGGTATGATGTGCTGGTGTTGTGGGTAGTGGGTTTCCCCCCTTGCTTCACCCTAGGCCTAGTGAATTCTTGTTCATGAAAGGAGCGACCATTGCGGTGTTAGTCTCTTGGCCTAGCAAAACCTCTCATACCCCAAGATCGTTGTGCGTGGTGAAGAGCCACACCCTCCTCGAGGTAGTCCTGGTAACTGAGGGTGCGAATCCTCAGGCTAAACACAACGGATCTAGAGGAGCAAACCTCGATAATAAAACCGGTGCACTACACCGTACACGCCCTCTGTGGGTGGGAAGGAGCCAAATGGATACTGAACAAGTCTTGGAGGTGGGAACGAGCGTGGACTGCTCCCTGAAGATCGGAACCCATCGTACAGGCACAGAGACTCAGGACTTGACGATCCTATTGCCTTCAACTCTTGGTCACATGCCTAGAGCCTCGGAGAACTCGGCGTAACCAGCAGGCAATTTGGTGGCGGGGAAAGAGCACTGTGAGCCCTACCATGGCTACGTATCACAAGGAGACGCAGAAACACCCCCTTTATCTCCCCCAGAGCTGGCACAGTACACTTCTGGCTTCTACCCGGGGCGGTAGGAAATCCACATCAAACCTGGCAGAGCAAGTCCTCCATCAGATGCGGCCGATGCTGGGCCCACTGGCGCGTGGACACGTCCCGATCCCCATCAAGACTTGCCCGGGGAGCCCACCCCGGCTCAAAAAAGCAGAGAAGGCCACTCTCCAAACCTCCGATGTCTTGCGGGCAGTGTTAGGATGTGCAAGAACATGGACAGGAAGACTCCACAACTTCCCCACTGAAGACACGCCCACGGCGACCGTTGCCTCAATTTGCTGTGTGTGGTGTACCCGGAAACGGGGCCTCCCAGTACTGAGGCACAGTTAAGTCCCCGATGCCACTTATCGGTGCAGAGTTGAGAGAGATGGCTGAGCATCACAATCCCCCCTGTGTTGCAGCATGATGAGAACCCAGCATTGCACACTGAGCTTGGGGGGATCACTTGGGCACCAGACTTAATACTGGCTCTTGACTGGATGGCCGCATGCAGGAGATTTCTACAATGGAGGGTTGGCAGGTGGTGGGTATCTGGAAGTGGCTCTGTGCAGGACGTGAGGATTCCTTGGGAGAGCCCAGAACCAGAGCACAGCATTGTGCAAGCTCTGCATAGTTGGAGAGCCCCCTGGATGACGGGGAATGCACAGTGTGCTACCCCACCTATCCCCAACTGCTAACTTAGAACCAGAAGTGGGGTCCTCTGCATGCGTGCCAGGCCAGGATAAAATGCCTGGGAAAGAGACTGGAGCTCAGAACTCCCTAACTCAAAGTTGCAGGATGGCAGAAAAGCCATGGGAAAGACAGGGCTATTTTGAAGATAACGCAACCATATTTTCACCATACGAGCTCGGACGCCGCCTCGGTAAACAAGGTCCGCGCAGAGCAGTGACACCCCCAGGCTGCTTGCGAATAGTCTACTACTGGGAACATAAACAGATTTAGGGATGAGCCCACTCTCCCATTGAACAGGTGCTAAAGTCATAGATACTGGGCCAGAAGGCGCACCGGAAACCACAGTATCACGCAACTCGCTTTTTTTTTTCTATGGAGAGTACACCGTCAAATAAATCTCGTACTGGTGCTCGCCCTGTGGAGCTCCACCAGGCAGGTGCAGTGCCGGGCTCTGAGCCTCAACAGAGCCCACCCTCAGCTACTGGAGGACCCTCTAGACCGTCTTGTGGAGTCAGCAGACGGCGGAGGAGAACTACTGACCAAAACAAAACAGAAAAAGAGAAACCCAGAGTGCCACTTGTCATGATGCACTGGAATGCAGAGGGAGTGAACAGCAAGCAGGCTGGATACAGCAAAAAGACAGAGCTGGAAAACATCTTGTATGAGAAGCAAGTCAGTGTTTGCTGTATCCAAGAGACTCACTTAAAAGCAGATCAAACCTTTAAAATAAGGGGATATCAATGCTTCAGATCTGACAGAAAAGATAGACGAAAAGGAGGAGTACTTACTCTTGTAAGGAATAACATTCCTGCACACGAAAGGAAAACCTTCATGGATGGAGCAGAATATCAGCTGTTGCAGATAAAGGTAGACAAGATGGAAATAGAACTCCTGAACTATTACTGTCTGAACAACAAACCCCTGAGTCTCAGCTCTATACAGGTACCAGCCACCAACTTTATAGCAGTTGGAGACTTTAATAGCCACTCCCAGAGCTGGGGCTATAACCATCTGGATCACAGAGGTGAAGAGGTTGAAACTTGGCAAGATGATCACTCCCTAATCCTAGTCAATAATGCCACAGATACTCCTACCTTCTACTCCAGAGGATGGCACACAACTTCAACACCAGATCTTGCCTTCTCCACACCAGATATAGCTGGATCTATTAATAGAGAAGTAGGAGACCAACTAGGGGGAAGCGACCATCGCCCAATCTTTCTTACTGTCCAGAGTGCAACTCTCAGTACAGGCCCAGCCTTTACAAGATGGAACTACAAAAAAGCCAACTGGGGTTTATTCAGGCATCAGGTGAACACGCTGCTGTCTACCCTCAAGGTACAGAACAGAGACATTAATGAAGTGGTTAAAGACTTCAACAGATGCATACTACAAGCTGCAAAAGAAACCATTCCCAAAGGATGCCGGCGTAACTACATACCATACTGGTCCAGCACACTCCAAGAACGTCAGGAAGCTATGGACAGGACTAGAAAGGACGCAGAGTCTCAGCCTTCACTTGAAACTCACAACAAATGGAAAAAGGCTGTAGCAGAGTTTCAGAGAACAAAGCTAGAAGAAAAACGGAAAAGCTGGAGAACTAAAACGGCATCGCTGAACCTTGAGAAAGACGGCAGGAAACTTTGGAGATTAGTCAAGTCTCTAAATGAAGAGCGTTCCTCACCTAGGCAGACTATCACATTGGATGAAGGTGGCAAACTTTTCAGAGGAAAACAAGCTGCAGACTTGTTTGCTAGAAGATACAGTTCAGAAAGCAACTTACCCATTAACATAGATCATCAGAGAGAGATAAGAAAAGAAATACTGGCAACCATGGGACAAACAGATACTCCTGCCCCAATGAGGGAACCCATCACACTAGGAGAACTACAGAAGGCTATTTCCAAGCTTAAGTTTCAAAAGTCACCCGGCCCAGACAAAATCAGCAACGAAATGCTAGTAAATCTGAGCTCAGCAGCAAAGACAAAACTGCTTGAGATATTCAACCACAGCTGGTTGAAAGGAACGGTACCCCAAGTATGGAGAGAAGCCATCACAATACCCATACTAAAGAAAGGGAAATGTAAGACCGAGGCTGCAAGTTACCGGCCAATCAGTCTCACAAGCTGTGTTGGGAAGACTATGGAGCGAATAGTCAACCACAGATTGAAATGGTATTTAGAGTCTGAGCAGATCCTGGTGCCGGAACAAGCTGGATTTAGAGAATGCTACAGTATAGAAGACCAAGTTACTTACTTGTCTCAAGCAATAGAAGATGCCTTCCAGGAGAAGAAAAAGGTCCTAACGATCTGGGTCGACTTCAAGCAGGCCTTTGACAAGGTGTGGAAAGATGGCCTCATTGCAAAACTTAGGAGAAGTGGAATCCAAGGCAACATGATGAAATGGATCCAGTCATACTTGCATAACAGGAGAACTAGAGTCACTCTTGATGGTCTGCAGAGCAGAAAAGTGTTGCTCCATCAGGGGGTACCTCAAGGAGGAGTAATTTCCCCAACACTCTTCCTTGTTTACATCAATGACCTGGTGAAAGATCTCCCTGCAGGAGTTAAAGCTGCCTTATATGCAGATGACCTAGTACTCTGGTGCGCTGATGAAAACGTCACCACAGCAAATTATAGAATGCAGCGGGCAGCAGACATGCTAGTGTCATGGGCAGAGAAATGGCTTATCACAATAAACACAGACAAAACCTCCACAACACTGTTCTCCCTCGCCCCCAAGGACAAAGCAGCTAACATACACCTAGGGACAACCGTGATCAAGGAAGAAAGCTACCCCACCTATCTTGGGGTGACATTTGACCAAAGGCTTACATGGAATAAGCATATTGAAAATGCAGAAGGAAAGGCCCGAATACGACTAGGCATACTCAGAAAATTAGCAGGTACCAACTGGGGAGCAAATGAACGAAATCTAAAGAAGATTTATAATGGAGTAATAAGACCACACTTAGAGTTTAGCTCAGCAGCATGGTCATCAGCTGCTAACTCACATCTGCAGTCTTTGGACAAGGTGCAAAATCAAGCTCTCAGGCTCATTACAGGAGCCATGAAAACTACACCAATAACAGAGATGCAGAAGGTTGCTGGATTACAGACATTGTCCCATAGAAGAGACACAAAAACCATGATCCAGATGGAAAAGTACAACAGTATGCAAATGCACCCAATGAAGGCAAGACTAGATGATCTGGCATTGGGACGTCTAAAGCGTAGCAGCTTTGTGCATCGGGGGAAAAGACTTATAAGACAGCATCAAGAAGACCTATCCATGAAGACAACACCACTGAAGCCCACCCTATACCCTGTACCATGGGAGCAGGCCAGCAGTGCCCTCCAAATTAATACATCAGTCAGTGGTCTCACAAGTGGATGTGAGTATAATGATCTGCAAAAACGAACTGCTACATTGAGTATGATCCAAGAAAGCTATCCCGATCAATCATGGATACATGCCTATACAGATGGATCAGCAACTAATGCTGTTAGGAATGGAGGTGCCGGTATCTTTATCTCATATCCTGACAACCACTATGAGACTAGGCACATTCCCACTGGTAAATTCTGTTCCAACTATACAGCTGAGGTTCAAGCTCTAGAGCAAGCTGCAAATATGATTTATAACACCAACTCTGACTGCCACCAGGTAGTCATCCTCACAGATGCACTGTCTGTCCTGCAAGCTCTCAAGGGTGGTAAACTCCCGCATCTGAGAAATGAACTAAACAAGGTAGCTGCCAAAAAGAGAACCATACTTCAGTGGGTACCATCTCATTGTGGTGTACCCGGAAATGAAAAGGCAGATAAACTTGCAAAAAAGGGAGGAGAATGTGAACAAGAAGATAATGAAGTCACATACTTTGAGAAAAAGAGAGCTATCCAGACTATCAGAAGAGAACAGAACCAACCCAAAGACGACTATCACACTCTCGACCGGCAGGGACAGATAACTATTTTTCGACTCAGGACAGGGCATAACAAACTGAATAAACACATGCACAAGCTACGATTGTCTGCTTCACCACTGTGCACATGTGGATTAAACGAACAAACTGCTGAGCATGTTCTACAGGACTGTCCTCTGTATGACCAGTTAAGAAAGATATACTGGCCCAATGACTCAACACTAAACTCAAAGCTATATGGAGTTAAAGAGGAACTTCAAACAACAGTCGAATTCATCATGAGAACTCGTCTGACGGTGTAATCATCAAAGATGCGATCGCAAGAAGAAGAAGAAGAAGAATCACTACACTAAAGTTAAGGTGTGCTGAGAAAAGATGTGGCATCAGAGCATCTTCTGTTAGCCAAAGTAAAGCTAAAATTCAGATGATGTACAACAGTGCATAGCTACGAGCAGCAGTTCAATATGGAATATCTCAGAAATCAAGAAACAAAAGAAAAATTGAGTCACAATAACTAATAAGTACCGTACCAAGTATATCAACAACTAGAACATGAAACAAATAAAAACAAATGGAAAATGTATGGAATGAGATGTGAGGAACTTCTTGGAAAAAGGAAATGCCAGCACTAAGCAAGAATAACTATAGAAACCATCAACAAGACTAAAGTAAGAAAAAACAATAAAGCAGATTTAAACAGAAGCAAAAGCAAGGCAAGAAGAAGTATCAAAAGAGACAAAAGAAAACACAATGACAGGTGGCAAGATAGTTGCAGGAAGCTGTAGTCAAAGGAAACAGGATGGATTTGTACAACAGTACAAAGAAGCTAACGAGGAAATATTAGTAATAGTGACCTTATCAAGGGCAAGAATAGAAAACTGCTAACCTGTAAAACAGCAAATGAAATGATAGACAGGACATCTAATTAGACCAGGTCCACAAGATTCCCCAGACATCCAACCAGCAAAAAAGGAGTTTCAAGTTAACTGTAAAAAGCCAGATAAAAAGATATGCAAAGCTTCTATAAGATGGGAAAGCTGCTGGCCCAGATGACATTCCACAAGAGGTCACCACATCATATACAGAATCCTCTGCAGAGATATACAAATTACTTTGTAAAGTCTGAAAGAGAGAAGAAATACCAGCAGAGTGGAAGAAAAGAGATCTGCTCAAGTTATAACACTAGGGAGATTTGCAGGAGTGCATAAATGACAAAGGAATAATGTTACTCTCAGAAGCAGGGAAAATATTAAACAGGATATCCTTGAAAGAATAGAAGAGGCCATAGACAGATAGGCAGGTTTTCAACAACACAGATCGGTAAAGACCAGATGGCCACACCCTGCATACTTGTAGTGCAGAACTTGGAACTGAATTCACCATTTTACATTAGTTCCGTGGATAATAAAAAGGGCTTTACCAGTTTAGAAAATGAATCACTATGGAAACTGATGAAGCACTATGCAGTTCCCCATAAGTTCATTAACCTGGTAAGGAAATCATGAAGTGCAGAGAACACTGTGAGATAAGCACTGAAGTATGATAGGAATGCCTCTTGTCACTATTTAACAACACATTAACCACCAGAAATGGAATTCAGTGCACTCTAACAAATAAGTCTGATGACTTGGATTTTGCCAATGCAATTGTGTGTGCATGAGTGTTTATGCATGTGTGTATATGTTGTGCCTAAATATACAATAAAAGCTTGTACATATTGTCATCATTGATTTCTGTGTTGTTTACTATTTTTTTTATAAATATTACTGCTATATAGACAAACAAGTAACTAATACGTTTGCCTACAGCCAAAGTCTGTACAATGATGTGACCTCCTTCCGTGCTAAGAATACTCTGGGCTCCCTCACCCGTAGTGGCCCCTTGTGACACTGTCCCAATTATCTGAGGGGTCCACTGCTGAAGAACCTCAAAAGCTTGAAACCCTTCATCATCAGAAGGGCAGTAAGAAAGTGACAGTGAAGTACTACCATCCACTCCAGCTGCAAAATATTAAGAAGAAAATAAGTCTCTGACATACACAAAAATTAACAAATGTCTCTCTTTTTTTTTTTTAATTCATTATGTGAGGGAAAAAAATCAAAGTACGAAATAAGCTAATTGTCAGATGGCAATTAAGAAACCCAGAAATATGACATCATTAAGCACTGAATTGGCAGAGTGGTTATAGTGGTTCGTAGCGGGTTCAAATTAAGGGTGGCAATCACGCTCCAGTCTACCCAGCTGTAAATGGCTACCCACTCTGCTCTAGAGTTCGAGAAAGCAAAGGCATTGCAGAAAGTAACTGGTCACCCCATATCTCGAAGCCGGACCTAGTATAATTAAGGCAGTATCTGCTACCGGACTATCTTTAACTTTGTTTTACATTAGAAAAACCCACAGTGGTACAGAAAAGTCAATTTTAAAGACACTGTGCACAAAATGTGCAAGCTAAGGTAAATTATGATGATACCGGAGATATTGTTAGCTACATTTTTCACCAAACAGTATTGAAGATAAACCTAATAAGCTGCATTTCTGAGAAAGGGAGAAGAACACAACTCTGGACAAATGAAAATGCAAGGTCAGTTTCAAATAATGGCACCACTTACTCGTCAGTGATATTGGAATGCACCCTTTAAACATTTCAGAAGATGTGCCTGCACCAACACCTCCATCGTCTTTTGGCTGTCGAGTTCCTACCTTTGGTTTCAGGTTCCAGAATATAAGGCGATTCATTTGCTCTAGCAAGCCTGAAAATTTGCAAAAGAGATTATGGTCAGACATGGTACAATTTATCATCATAATCAACATTATGATTCTCTTTTGTGCACCTTATGGAGCATGGAGCAACCACTGCAGCTATTCCCCTTACAGGAAGCCTGCATCAAGCATTCACATGCTCTTGCAGCAGTTGTTTCTGTGGCTATTTGTTTTACATGATAAAGTTGCCAGTTGTGCCGTGCACAGTGCACAACCACGTTAGTCACCCTGTACGACATGCCTGAGGTTACTGCAGTCCTATTTTTTCTTTGTCTCTTCAGAGACCCCAGGAACTACACAGGGCAAAGTACAATTTATTCTCTCATTTAAATCTCCCTCTAATTGACTACACCATCAATACCATGTTAAAAAAAGTTAACATACTTTTGCCACAGGTCATGTCAATTGATATACGTAAAATGGAATCTTCTTCTTCCTTCCTCGTTCGTCCTGAAAAGGACGTTGGTTGCGTTGTGTCTGTTTACACCGGAGCTGCGATATCTGCGCCTTTCGGCCGACACATCTGACTTCAGCACTGCATTTTTTGGGACAGGGTTTGCCTTCCCTCTTCGATCCCTACTCTCTCAGCCAGACTGCAGTGATGCAGCCTGTTTCCAGGACCACCACGTGGAGGTGGAGTAGGGTCTTGGTCAGCTCTGGTTCGCTGACCCTGATGCAAGCAGTCAAGCTATGGGTCGCTGACTGCATTCTCTATTGCTGCATCTTTGGGTCCCCGTAAATTTGAATAACTTATGCTACAAATCATAGGTATCAGGGTCAATGTAGCTTTTACTATTTTCAAAATAAAATTTTTTTCACACAATTCTTTTATATTTTACACTACAAAAAAATGATCTAATGTGTTATCACATGCCATTTTCAGTCTGATCTCTACATTTTGTGGTTGCTTATGAATCAATGAAAAATGCCCTCCGCCTGATTTCTGTAGCTACTAATTCAACTGAGCTGTGGCCTGTTTATGTGTATGCAAACAGAGATGGTTGCCATATGTGTCGTGCCATTTGAATTTAGTTGATGATTTAAAATACTCCATTTATGAAATTTTCAATAAAATTATAAATGAGAAAAAAAGCTTGATTATATTATAGTAAACGATTCAAATTTCCTGTCTTTGTTATGACTGGCACCGACTAAAAATGCAAATTCCCTAATTGTTAAATATATGGAGAGAAAAATGTCTAACTGTGCAAATGTAAAAATGGTCTCATTTCATATATCTCATCATCATCATCATGTGACATATTCTCTCCAGAACGTTGTCTCCATTACAGCTGCTCTGAACACATCACAATTTTGGGCAAGTCGACCTGCATCATCCACAGACATGTTCAGACTCTCTGTGATGTCCTGGATCCACTGTCGTCTAGGTCATCCCTTCTCCTTTTTCCAGGGACCATGCCTTCCATTACTAATTTTTCTAGACTATTATGTCGTTTTATATGACTGACAAATTTCAGCTTCCTTATTGCGCTGGTATTTAGGAGCCAATTTTTCTCTACATTTAGTGAGTGCAGTACTTCTCTGTTGGTCTTTTTTTTCTGTCCAGGGTATTCTCAACATCCTTCTGTAGCATTTCATTTCGAATGATGTAATCTTTTTTTTGCAACTGTTTTAATGAGTGTCCAAGTCTCACAGCCGAATGTTGCTACTGGGAATATACATGCTCTGATCAGTTGTAACTTTGTTTCTTTGCTTGTGCTTTGCCATAAGTTTTTCATCTGTATTAGTTTATGCGAGGCAATTGCAAGTCTTCTTTTAATTTCTACTGCACAGTCGCCAGAGCTGTTGATGATTGTCGCCGGAGCTAAGTATTCGAATTCATTAACACCTTCCAGTTCATTATCAATTTCTGGTTTGATCTTTGTCTGTTGTCAATACTTTGGTCTTCTTGGTGTTTAGGTATAGATTCTGGGCCTCGCTGTTTTTTGGTTGACAGAATTAATTGTTCAAGTACTTCTGGGTTGGTCGATAGGAGGACTGTGTCATCAGCATATCTGATTTCTGGTACCCACCGATGTTAAATGGGTCAAACTCTTGTGTGTTCTTGGTCATTGTAAAGACGTTTTTTCTTACTACACCTGTAGTACACCACTGTAAAGTATCAGTCTGTCTGCTCTGTAGGGAAGAGTGGTGTGTTGTTGAGATCAGGCATGCTCCAGTCTACCCAGCTGTAAATGGGTAACTCACCCTAGTCCTGAGTTAGGGAAGGCAAAGGCTCCAGGGGGAAGCAGGCCCTGAACTTGGTCACTTCAGCCGACGCAGGATGGTGTATGAATGAAGTAGAAATGTAGAGTGTGATTGACGCGAATGGTGTGCTGTTCGTGTGCTGACCAATATAACCACTCATACACTTGTGTCTACAAGGCACCAATGCAGACTGCTGGAATCTTAGTTTACACAATTTATTCAGACGTACACACTGGGACATACGAGTACATCATGGTTCGTTGACATATCAATTTGTAGGTATACATAGCAGATCTGAAGTCATGACACACTCAGAAACAATGGCAGTACATCAAAGTTCAATGTCATGATACACTATGGCCGCATTCCCCTATCTGACTAAACGCGTCAGTGAAGGAATCGATAAATAACTAAAGTTACTTGACGTCCATAGTTTGTAGTATAGATTATGAAACCACGAAGGGGGTTTCTAGCAGGATTGAGATCTCTCTGTCACTGTCCGATAATAAGATAAATAATCTGTTCTCTTGGCAGTGATCAAAACATATGATGACCGAAATCCAACATGGCTACCTCCCTGAGTTGTCGTTCACTCATGCATAGGGAGGAGAATATAAGCCAGAGTTAATTTGTAATGGGTATATAAAGGATTTCATAAATGTTTCCATACAGCTCTACGGTGATCAGGTTAATTTCACGTAGCCATAACCGCTGCAGGAAAATCTGTCATCTTCGTCGATACCAAACACGACACTAGCATAACGAAGCACCAAAAGTCAAGCTAGGCCTAACCGACGAGAGATCATCAAAATAGGAGCTGGGTTTACCTGGAGTCCGAATCATCTATATACTGACATAAGGAGAGTCTCGAACACAAACTATCGTAGAGACACCATCTCCTTCAGAAGAAATACCACTTCGTAAGACATTTTTTCCTGACGAAAGGACCAGCTCTAGAAAAACGTACCCTGCCATTTGTAAGCAGTACATCGGAACTCATCACGACTTGTCAAGACAACTCATACTTCCGCTAGACCGGAATACAAGAATCTAGTCCCTCCTACCCATCCAAAATATACAATATAGGACTGATTCTACTTGTACTAATAATATGTCATCATCATCATCATGTGACATATTCTTTCCAGAACGTTGTCTCCATTACAGCCGCTCTGAACGCATCACGATTCTGGGCAAGTCGACCTGCATCAGCCAAAGACAAGTTCAGACTCTCTGTGATGTCCTGGGTCCACCGTCGTCTAGGTCGACCCCTTCCCCTTTTTCCAGGGACCATGCCTTCCATCACTGTTTTTTCCAGACTATTATGTCTTTTTATATGACCGAAAAATTTCAGCTTCCTTATTGCGATGGTATTTAGGAGCCAATGTTCCTGTACGTTTAGTGTGTGCAGTACTTCTCTGTTGGTCTTTTTTTCTGTCCAGGGTATTCTCAACATATGAATTCAGGCCATAAACACAATAAGCAAATTAATATATTTTCTGGCCCTAAAAAATAAGTACAAACGCAAGCGCACTATCCTTGCGCCGGATCAATATCCAGAACGATTACTCCTATAATCAAAAGTGTGAATCAAACATGGATTATCTCGCTTTTACCATAAACAGCATTTTCATACACAAATGAATGCATGTCTATATTTTCCCATATCAAATAGCCATATCGATTTTTGTAAAATGTGCGTCAAAATATGCACGCTACAGATTACCACACACCTCGGAAAAAAAAAAAATGGTACATTTTTTTTTAAAATACATCTAGGAGCAACATACAATAGGCTCACAACGCACCAATAACAATGCGCAGATGATAAGCATAAGTTTTATGACCTTAGAGAAAGTACTTCTCTAAGTATAAATATTTCCAGAGAGGTGTCACCAACGCATACTACAATATTAGCAATGACACAATTTCCACATTAGTTTATACATAAATTCCATCTAAGATATCTTAACATCATGATCATCAAAGACGAAAAACATTGAAAGATCAGCGGTGAATACATATCAATGAACCGCTAAGTAGTGTTACAATCAATATATGATATATTACATATGTGTACACATTTCAACATAGAAACAACTGTATCAAAGTTGTATAACAGTTATGAATCATGTGGGCATCTAGACAAAATATCTGCCATCACATTTTCTGACCCACGGATAGCTCGCACCGAAAAATGAAATGGCTGTAGAGCAATCGCGTATCGCGTTGATCTCGCGCTCTTCAGATTTTTACTCTGAATAGCCGTAAGAGCCTTCTGGTCAGTTTCCACAATGAAATGCGCGCCCAGAAGAAATCTTTGCAGTTTAAGGATTGACCAAACCATAGCCAATAATTCACGGTCTAGGACCGAGTAATTCTTCTCTGCAGCATTTAATTTCTGAGAAATATACATCACCGGATGCAGAGTTCCAGAGTACTCTTGCATTAGTGCAGCTCCAATCCCGGTGGATGAAGCGTCACTACGAAGAATAAATGTCTTATCCTTAGAAGGCAATACTTGGATAGGTGAAGTAGAAAACATAGTTTTAACCTTATCCAAAGAGGATTGACACTCTTGAGTCCAATGGACTACATTAGGAGACCCTTTCTTTAGCAAGGAAGAAAGAGGTGACATAATGGAGGACAGATTCGGGATGAATCGTCCATAAAATTGTATTAGACCTAAGAGACTTCGTACTTGCTTTTTAGTCTTAGGAATAGAAATGTTAAGTATCTTACTTGTATTATGGTCTTCTGTTTTTAGGAACCCATGACCAACACGGTGTCCTAAGAAAGATATTTCGCTAAAACCAATACATGCTTTCGATGGTTTCGCTGTCAGGTTATGCTCGCGTAAGATAGACAATAGTTCATTTATACCATTATAGTGATCGTTCCAAGTATCACTGAAAAGACAGATGTCATCAAGATACGCAATGACATCTGAGCGATGAGATAGGATTCGACGCATCATGCGTACAAATGTAGCAGGGGCGTTCATAAGACCGAAAGGCATGAAATTCCATTGGAATAGACCCCTAGGCGTCGAAAAAGCAGTAAACGGTTTGGCGTGTTCGGATAGTGGAACTTGCCAATATCCCTTAGACAAATCGAGTTTAGTAAAGAAGTGAGAATTCGATAATCTCGTAAGTAGCTCTTCTAGTAAAGGCATAGGCTCAGCATCGAATTTAGTCACTTGATTCAATTTGCGATAATCCACGCAAAGACGTATGTTATTGTCTTTTTTTCGTACAATAACCATCGGCGAAGAATATGCTGATGTGGATGGTTCTATAATTTTTAACTCTATCATCTAATCTAACTCTTTCTCTACCTGTGCTTGAAAATGTATCGGAATAGGATACGGTCTGACTCTTATAGGACTATGGTCAGTAAGAATAATGTCATGTTGAATGACATCAGTTTGACCAGGAATGTCAGTAAGGACATCCTGAAATTGTTCTAACATAGTAGAAACTTGTTTCTGCTCTCCTGGAGATAATTCTGGAGAAATTGCAACATCTTTCCATGATTCATTAGAGTGAAGAGGAATCATTGGAAAAGGTAAATTTACATCCGAGAAACTCGTTTCCTCATCCTGTATTACTGACAGAGATGAGTACTGTCCATGTTGGACTGGAAAATCGTCCGTTGCCTGGAAAACAGGTTGTAAATAATCAGGACGTTCATGGAATTCCGTGAGCATGTTGATGTGGAAGGTTTTACGCTTCCCGTCAATATCGACGATATAGTCAACATCGGAAACCTTTGATATTATATCGTACGGACCTTTCCAAGAAATGAGAAGTCTATTTTCCCTACAAGGTAGCAAGACAAATGCTTTGTCACCTGGACAAAGTTGACGCAAACATCTCTTTTTATTGGCAAATTCCTTTGCCTTCTGTTTCGCAAATTCAGAAGAAGCAGTTGCCAATTTGCATGCTTCAATAATCTTGTGTCTAAGTGCGATGACATATTCATAAGAGGATTTTGTGTCATCGACAATATTATCAGCAGTTATAAGATCATGAAGTAAGGACATAGGACCTCGCGGTTTCGCGCCAAAGACAAGTTCAAAGGGAGAAAATCCTGTATGTTCGTTGGCGACCTCTCTATATGCAAAGAGAGCCGCGGGTAAAACCCTATCCCAATCCTGAGGATGATCTTCTGTTATCTTACCTAGTAGGTTTTTCAGAGTTCTATTCAAACGTTCCACCATCCCATTGGACATAGGATGATAAATACTACTCAGCAATCTCTCTATCTTCAGAGTCGACATTACTTGAGACATGGTATCCGATATGAGTTGGGTACCATGGTCGGAAATCCCAGACGAGAAAATATTAACCAAAGAGCATCTGCGACATCAGCAGTAGTTATGCTCTTTAGAGGAACAGCCTCCGGCCAACGTGTGCACATATCAACACACGTCAGAATAAATTGGTGTCCTCTAGCAGACTTTATCTTAAATGGACCAATGATGTCTATCGCCATTTTTTGAAATGGCCGAATGGGAATGTCTGCAGCCTGAATAGGTGCATCATGGCGTGGACCTCTGGATTTAATCTCTTGACATACTTTACAAGATCGACAATAGATTCGTATGTCCTTATTCACAGCAGGCCAAAAGAAAGATTGAAGAACTCTAGCTTTAGTACGGGAAAAACCCATATGTCCAGCACACTGCGAATCATGAGCGTGCTGTAAGATTTTAACTCTCATATTTTTAGGCACAAGGATTTGAGAATGAATGGACTTAGCGGAGTCTTGTACCATACGTACAAGTACGCCATTCTTCATCATAATCCAAGATTTACGATTAGTATCCTTATTCGGATCACCTTTTGTTGCCAGAGTAAAGAATTTCTTTAGAGTAGGATCATCTTCCTGCTGTTTGATAAAGGAATCGTGGGAAATCTCCAAGGGATCATCTTGGATCTGCGCATCATTATCTTCAGAATGTGAAGATTGTGGCATATTGAGAGCTTGAGCCCTAGTGATTACTGCATTAGCAGATTGCATATTAACATTTTCCCAATTAGAAATTTGCCGTGGAGTGCATTCTTTCACTCCATGAATGCGACCGATGATAAGATCAGCGATCGGATTCGGCAAGAGACATGCTTGCACCTCTCCTGTAAAGAAAGGCGTAGCAATATTGATAATGGCAGTGGAGTACTTCTCCAATGTGCCACCAAATGTTACACATTTGACTATATTGCCTGTAGCTCGAGAAGGATTTACGAGTGATTGCCTCACTCCAATGGTAGTGCACCCCGAGTCGAAAAGAATTGATACCGGAGTACCATCTATTAGGCCCCTATTAAAGACAAGAGCACCCCTTCCATTATGCGCGATTGACGCATGGAGAGCGGGAAGTGGGTGACCGCAGCTTAAAGGAGACACTGTGGTTGGATCGAATAATGTTTTGCATTGCGAACACTCAGATGCTCTAGCAAAATCAAAAGCGGAATTCGCTACACTATTGGAGTCTTTTTTATCATTATTCTGATTATCGGTGTCGTGGAACTCCTGTTGTGCAGAGTTTGCCTGGTAATACGATTTACCATGTCTTTTGTGTTGTGATCTACCTCGGTTATAATTGTCTCTATAATTATTATTGCCTCTGTTATAACCCCTATTTGGGTTTGAATCATAATATTCATGATCATAATCATCATGCTCATTATATTGAGTATCCCTGTAATATTGTTTCTTTTGTCTCCATGAAGCACTTGGGTAGTTCCTATAGCTACTCCCTTTCCGAGAATTTCTAACATTATGGGCACCCCTCGCGTGTCGAGGACTATCAGCCCGATTCCAGTTCTTCGAAGAAGAACTCTGATTTGAGCGGTTATCTTGGTTTTGATACTTATCCCAATTAACCTTTTTATCAAATTTATTTTTAGCTCCTTGGAATTTGTGTGAGTAATTCTGATTATATTCTGTTGCCGAAGCAACTGGCATACTCTCTTTAATGTTAGAGTTACTAAGAATCATGTCAGGGTGTGCCGTGGCATACTGGTCACAATATTCTTCCATTTGCTTTATTGTACTAGGTTTACGCTCATGTAAGAACTCTAGGAATGATTTATTTACAGAAGACATGACCTTGTCTCTTAGCAATAAATCTGTAAGACCATCAAATGTTTTCTCTGTTTTGGATAATTCAATCCATCGTGAAAGTGTAATTCGTGCTTTTGAGATGAAATCTGAGAATTCTACACCTACCTCAGGTCTCATTGTTTTAAACAAAAGATGGTAACCTTCCTCAGACAGCTGATATCTCTTTATCAAAGCTGCCCTAACAGCATCATAATTGTCTTTGTCGGCCTCTTCAACGAAATATAACTTACTCAGAGACTCCCCTTTTAGATTTTCAGACAACTGATTCACATACTGTGATTTGTCAACATTATGAGATCGACAAGCCCGTTCAAATCTAGAAAGCCAAAATGTTATGTCATCACTGGTAGGGTTAAACGCTGGTACTTTGACCTTGTACACAAAGGGTTTACCATTACCATCAGATGCCTGATTAACATTACTCATACATGTCAATTTTAATTTCTCTAATTCAAACTCATGTTCTCTTATTGCTTTTCTCTCTTCAGCTTCTCTATCTAATCTTTTCTGTTCTGCAGCCGCTTCTAATTTTTTCTGTTCTGCAGCAGCAGCAACTTCTAGTTTTTTCTGTTCTGCAGCAGCAGCAACTTCTAGTTTTTTCTGTTCTGCAGCAGCTTCTAATTTTTTCTGTTCTGCAGCAACTTCTAATTTTTTCTGTTCTGCAGCAGCAGCAACTTCTAATTTTTTCTGCTCTGCATCAGCTTCTAATTTCTTCTGTTCTGCCTCAAATCTCCTTTCCTCCACTTGCATCTGCAATTTCTTAAGTTCAGCAGCAGTATCAGCTTCTTTTTCTAATCTTTTTTCTTCAGCTAAGGCTTTCCTTTCTTCTGCAGCAGCTTTTTTTTCTTCTATCTGAAGTTTTCTCTCCTCAGCCGCAGCTTTTTTTTCCTCAGCAGCAGCTTTTTTTTCTTCTACAGCTAATGCTTTGTCATATTGAGCAACAGCCCATTGTTCTAAGTCTTTTCCAGTCTTATCAAGAGATTTTCCTTGTGTAATGAAATAATCTAATGTAGACATATTGTCTTCTTAAATCAGAAACCTGAAAAAGTAAATAAATTACCCTCTTTCAAGTTAATGGGAGACAAGTCTATATCATAGACTTAGTCTTAGTCCAAACTTGTATGGTTTATAATAACCAATGATAACTTGAGTACCTGTGGACAACAATAACTGTATCTCAAATACTGTGGGGGACAAGCCTTACAAAGGTCTTGTATACCTCACTGTAATCAAAGATCACTTGAGTACCTGTGGAAAAAAATATTTCCCTTTACCAATCACTTTGGGAGACAAGCCTTACAAAGGTCTTGTATAACTCAATGTAATCAAGGAGCCGCGCTAGCGTAGTGGTTACAACACCGCTCTGGCGACCGGGTGATTCAGGATCAAACCCGGGCGACGGCATTTGAGGATTTTTCGTCGACCGGGAATTGGACTGGATTAACTCGAGACCTGGCGAGGACATTTGAAGGAGTGTCATCGACCAGGGACTGGCGGCTCCTGAGCCGACCCAGCTGCAATGGGTACCTCCGAAATCGGAGAGTATTTGCCTGAATGGCGAGGGACACCTGTCTCTGTACAAGTAAAAAGGGATACTCACGTAAAATCAATGTCAGGTTAGACATAGTAATAACCTGAGATTTCGCCTCGAGTGTTAGCGGGCGTACGAAAAAAAAAAAAAAAAAAAAAAAAAAAAAAAAAAAAAAAAAAAAAAAATCAAAAAAAAAAAAATCAATGTAATCAAAGATCACTTGAGTACCTGTGGAAAAAATATTTCCTTTTACCAATCACTTTGGGAGACAAGCTTTACAAAGGTCTTGTACATTTTGTTTTATAACAATAACAATCAGAGAGTACTGATCTGTACTATACTATCAGAGTATACCACTATACGTCATATGTCAACTAAAGACATTACAAATGACAAACAAGAAAAGACAATCTGAAAACATTGCAGAGATCAAATTAAATTAAATAGAAGAAATGAAAAAAATGATCACAGAAACCGTGATGATAACTGCAATAATAAAATGACAAGACAAATAACGCCACAGTGTATAAACATAAGGGTGTAAAAAACTGAAATGAAAGAAAAGATGAGACCTACAATTATACAAACAAATCAAACAAAACTAAGGAACATAAAATTATTAACAAAAACAACGAAGAAAAGAACACCTCATCACAACTAACAGAAATAGCAGCAAATTGTTGCTAACAAATTTCCAATTAAGAAAATGTGTACCTATCGAATACTAGTACCAGACCAATGTAACTCGGCATACCTTGTACTAGTCACACAGAACATAAACTAATTTAATACATAACAAATAACATGTAAGCATAAATAGCATATAGCATACAATATCATTTATGTCATGAATGGAATGTGTTGCAGGTATAGTGTTGTAAAGTAGGCACAGTTTATTTAAATAATAATAACTTGCCACTTTATTCAGTAATAGATTTAATTCTAAACTATTACACTGTCAATTTTTTCTCTTTTGAGCATATGAAGATCCAACGATGAACTATGCACTTTATTTTCAACAACACTGTGATTCTTCTGTAAGTTGAGAAATGTCAACAATATTGCTCCAGATATTTTCTACACTTGATACCACTGTCCTGTGTAATACTGTCTGTACAGCGAAAAACTGTCAACAAGTGCTGACCTAGACACAGCATCCTATCAGTAATACAGGTCAAGCTGACATCGACTGTATAGCTGTCCTACTGGTGTTGATGTGTTCAAACAAATGTTCTTTCAGCTGTAAACTGTGATTCTCAACACAAAACTGCGTAAGCTGGACCCAGGAATCTGGCTCGCCACTGTAAAGACGTTTTTTCTTACTACACCTGTAGTACACCACTGTAAAGTATCAGTCTGTCTGCTCTGTAGGGAAGAGTGGTGTGTTGTTGAGATCAGGCATGCTCCAGTCTACCCAGCTGTAAATGGGTAACTCACCCTAGTCCTGAGTTAGGGAAGGCAAAGGCTCCAGGGGGAAGCAGGCCCTGAACTTGGTCACTTCAGCCGACGCAGGATGGTGTATGAATGAAGTAGAAATGTAGAGTGTGATTGACGCGAATGGTGTGCTGTTCGTGTGCTGACCAATATAACCACTCATACACTTGTGTCTACAAGGCACCAATGCAGACTGCTGGAATCTTAGTTTACACAATTTATTCAGACGTACACACTGGGACATACGAGTACATCATGGTTCGTTGACATATCAATTTGTAGGTATACATAGCAGATCTGAAGTCATGACACACTCAGAAACAATGGCAGTACATCAAAGTTCAATGTCATGATACACTATGGCCGCATTCCCCTATCTGACTAAACGCGTCAGTGAAGGAATCGATAAATAACTAAAGTTACTTGACGTCCATAGTTTGTAGAATAGATTATGAAACCACGAAGGGGGTTTCTAGCAGGATTGAGATCTCTCTGTCACTGTCCGATAATAAGATAAATAATCTGTTCTCTTGGCAGTGATCAAAACATATGATGACCGAAATCCAACATGGCTACCTCCCTGAGTTGTCGTTCACTCATGCATAGGGAGGAGAATATAAGCCAGAGTTAATTTGTAATGGGTATATAAAGGATTTCATAAATGTTTCCATACAGCTCTACGGTGATCAGGTTAATTTCACGTAGCCATAACCGCTGCAGGAAAATCTGTCATCTTCGTCGATACCAAACACGACACTAGCATAACGAAGCACCAAAAGTCAAGCTAGGCCTAACCGACGAGAGATCATCAAAATAGGAGCTGGGTTTACCTGGAGTCCGAATCATCTATATACTGACATAAGGAGAGTCTCGACCACAAACTATCGTAGAGACACCATCTCCTTCAGAAGAAATACCACTTCGTAAGACATTTTTTCCTGACGAAAGGACCAGCTCTAGAAAAACGTACCCCGCCATTTGTAAGCAGTACATCGGAACTCATCACGACTTGTCAAGACAACTCATACTTCCGCTAGACCGGAATACAAGAATCTAGTCCCTCCTACCCATCCAAAATATACAATATAGGACTGATTCTGCTTGTACTAATAATATGTAATACATATGAATTCAGGCCATAAACACAATAAGCAAATTAATATATTTTCTGGCCCTAAAAAATAAGTACAAACGCAAGCGCAATATCCTTGCGCCGGATCAATATCCAGAACGATTACTCCTATAATCAAAAGTGTGAATCAAACATGGATTATCTCGCTTTTACCATAAACAGCATTTTCATACACAAATGAATGCATGTCTATATTTTCCCATATCAAATAGCCATATCGATTTTTGTAAATGTGCGTCAAAATATGCACGCTACAGTCATCTCTTACGTTTCTCATAATATTCTTGGCATAAATGTTAAACAGGTAAGGCAAAAGGGTTCAGCCTTTTCTTACCCCTTTCTGTACTTCAAACCATTCATATATCTATATCTATATATATAGGTATCCCCCGCTTTTCGAAAGTTCGCTTCACGCCACTTCGCTTTTACGAAAGACCTACATTAGTACCTGTTTTTGCTAACCAAAGAAATCCTAAGACGATTTTCGCTTTTACGAAAAAAGGTGAAAAGCGAAAATAGCGTTCAGTGTTTGTTTTGCAGCGAGCAGTAACTACACTCAGCATCAAGCCATCATAGCTTTGAACTGTATCTGTGAGCATCTGTGCTTTATCTCGATTTATTTTGTGCACTCGCTAGCAAGATGTGTCCTAAGGTATCAGAAAAGCCTAGGAGAGCTCGTAAGGGTGTTACGCTTAGCGTAAAACTGGACGTAATTAAGCGTTTTGATCATGGTGAACAAAATAAAGACATTGTGCGTGCGTAGAACTTGCCTGCGTCCACCATTCGTATTATTTCCATGCAGAGAGAAAGAATCTTGAAAGCTACCGAAGTAACTGTTGTTTCTGCTAGTAGCAAAGTGGTCTCTACTCATGGGTGGTTTGATCGGTTTTTGAGGCAAGGGCAGCTGCATAGCTTAAAGGTTACTGGAGAGAGTGCTTCGACTGATACTGAAGCTGCCGAAAAGTTATCAGAAGAACTGAAGAAAATAATTACAGAATGTGGTTATTCGTATAAGCAAGTGTTTAACTGTGACGAAGCTGCAATTTATTGGAAAAAACTGCAGAGGAAGACATTTGTTTCGATAGAAGAAATGCAGGCTAAGGGACACAAGGCATCGAAGGACAGGTTTACCCTAATGACTATTATTAACGCCACTAGTGATTTAGGTTTTATGTGTTACTTGGTATGATTTGGCAGGTTATTTTTTGAGTCTGGGAATGCTCAAAAATTGTTCCCTTATAAATTAATGGTAATTGCTTCTTCGCTTTACGACATTTCGGCTTACGAAAGGTTTCATAGGAACGCTCTACTTTCGGATAGCGGGGTAAACATGTATGTATGTATGTATATATATATATATATATATTACATTAAAAGAAGTCGTTCATTCTAATCCAGTACACAGTTATTGTTAATCCATGTTTACTTTCTTTTCTTTTATAAAGATTTGTAACAAATGTTTGAAATTTCAAGAAGGTATCATCTGACCTTTATAACTTAACTTGTTATAATCAGTTATATGGCGCTTCAAAGCCCACCATTTTCCTCTTAGCCACTGGGGTGACCTCACACTGCAATATAAAGAAAAAAAAGGAAGAGAAAACTTTATTACAGCATTGAAAATTTATAAAAACTCACTATTAACCACAATTTATAAGCACATAACCCAATTTTGTTAATCTGCTCACATTTATTGGACAGCAAAGAAAAGATTGGGCTAGGATAAAAGTACAAGTTATAACTCAAAAATAAAGCCTGAAAGATGGCCTTTAAGAAAAGCAGACCGTTTATAAACATATAAGGAGGGGAAACCCGAGGCTGATTCTTCTTTATTTCTCACTGAGTGCATGATAACATACCTTTGTGTGTTGTTTGTTTATAATTGAGATTAGACGTACATCTTATGGAACAATAACAATAACAGAAACTTCATTAGCAGCAATGGAAAGCAGACATAAGGAAGACAAGATAGCAGAAAGGCATGGTCTGATAACAAAATGGATTGGAATACAGCATATTTCAAAAGATCTCACGCTACAGAATAATAAATATTACCAGCAAATCTCTTGAAAAATTAAACACAAAATGATTGTATCTAAATATGTTGTGGCAGTGACCTTTGACCTGGAATATGTAACCATTAAGGCTTTACTATTAAAAAAAAAGCCCTTGTCAGGACTCAAACTATACTGATTATGGAATATAATTATCCACAAAGAGACAGACTGCTCCAGATCAGATGTGTGTAGCAAATAAATGAAATCATACTCCATACTTTGACATTTTCAAAGAATGATGTATGTACTAAATGATATTTTGTGGGAAAGTTAAAAACAAATGTCTAGCACCCTTGGATACTACCTACGTGTCCGACAGTGCCAGGATTCATGAAGTATAAAAATTAAGGGAGAGAGAAAAATAATAAATAAATATAATGAACAGGAATGGACAAACTAACTCATTATGGCTGAGTGTAATGAAGAAACTTTAGACATGAAAATCAATGCAGTACCTGCTGCTCAATTACCTGGCCCAGTCTTGTGATAAAGCCACCCAATCTATCTCAGAATCGTTGCTCACATTCATTTTAGATACCCTGAGAAACAGACATTGAAATACTGGTATCAGATAGAAAAAAACATTTAAAGGCTTTGGGAAACAGGCAGTGGGATACTCGCATCACATAAAAGTGTTCTTAAAACTTATGAGAAATTAGAACTAAGAATCCAAAACTAAACAGAAAAAAGTCTATGTTTTAAAACACAATAAATAACTGAGGTGATGACATCACAAAGAAGAAAAAAGTGGAGCTTAAAACGTGTGGGGTATTAAAATAAACGTTTACAATACTTTTTAACGGATAACTATTTCATGACAACTCATCAAATCTGCATCTTTCAAGTGTGTGAAACATACAAGATGAAGGTGTGAAAGTACAGAATAAATCAATCACCCACAGTCACACACAGAAAAAAGGGAAGGAGAAAGACTAATGGATAGACTAGCAAGCATGATGTACACACACACAGATAAACATAAGCAAGTCAAACAAAAAAACACACATTCCAACACCATTCCTAAAACAATCCCAACAAGTGAAGAAGATTCTCAAGTCTTATCATCAGTGTTTATCCATCAACTCCACAAGGAACACAGGCCTTCAAAAAACAAATGCCAAGTTATGTCCCATGCTATCAGCTCAAGGTTTTTTCATGTCCTCCTCCTCCCTGTCATTTCTATCTCTTCTCTATGTGTTTTTCATTCTCCTGGTACATCTCTTACCCTGAGGATTCCAGAATAAGGACTGCCTTGTAACGCCATCAACAGGTTTATTCTATGTGTGCCCTATCCATTATCAGCATCTTCTCATATCTTGTTCAACTGGCACTTGTTCCAAACTTTTAACTGACAGAAATATGGCCTGTCACCAACATATATAATATAAGAGAAATCAGAAGTGAAAAACTATCATACTTGTCTATGAGAATTGTGTCATCCTCCCGGGTCCAGTCTGCCCCACCCTGTTGCTTCCAATTCAGGTAGTTGAGCCATTTGGTGCGACACTGCTTCTCTGACCTTGTTCCTACATGTTCTGCAACACTTGCCCAAGACAGGCCAGATGTTACACTTTCAGCTGCAGAGGTAAAAATACAATGAAAGTAAGCAATAACTAATCAGCTGAATTTTCATTGACAATAAATAAATACTGGAAGTCAGAAATGTCTTTCAAGGTCACATAGCACACATTTTTGGCAAGTTCTGCCCTACAACATTAACGTTATTGTCTCATTAACTTTAATTTTTCATAATAAATGTCAAACTTACAAGGCTTAACCCCTGTCAGCTCATACACTGCTGCTGCAAGTCTGGCCTCTTCTTCTGGATACCATTTTCCTGCATCAACAGTCAAGGAGAATTTCATTAGAGAGTATTAAACAATTCTCTTTATCATTATCAAATATTACTTATTTAATAATTACTGTCTTTCCTATTTACTGCTGCCAAGTATAGCAGGGAGATCAACTCCATTTTGTTTGTCAATGTAAGAATTCAATGCAGAGCTGCAAAATCTTTTACAGGTATCTCCTCGGTTTAGCAAACACTGACTGCCTGCATTTCAGGCAGGGATGCTAACCTCTATACTATCAAACATATGAACAGTCAAGGAGTCATTTCTTAATAGGCATATGATCAACTACAGAATATTCAACACCTCTTCTTCAAAAGTGAGCAATACCTGAATTACAGTTATCTTTCATTAGTCGGCATTTATCTTTTACAGAAGAAGCACTCCGCCCAAGTGCTCCGCCTATTGCTGCCCAGTCATTTCCATGCTTGGCTCTCAAGCTGTAAAGTGGGTAAAAACAATACAATGAGAAAAAATTTTAAAAACCACTGATAGGGGGTGAAAGATATCCTTGAACATGCAATGACAGTGTACATCAGCATAGTAGGCACAAAGAACAAGTCTATAGGCATGCATACTTTTGTTTTTTTTATACATTTAGATTAATTCTCACTTTCTTAATTTTTGTTCTTTTACTTTGTCCCTGATCTAGTTGTCCCTGGTGATGGCCATGTGGTCTAACATAGGTCATTTCTTTGTCCTATTACGATATACAACTTATTTTTTGTTCACCCCATCATACATATTTTCTGGCGTGATGCTAACCACATCACACCTAGTGTGCTGATGGTCAAGAAAATACGGGCCTAACACCATATTCCTAATATGCCTCAATGGGCGTGTAACAGGATCCTCCCATCATACATATTTTAACAATCCATGCTTGGTTATCAATAAAATCAGCAGTCACTGATCTGGATTTCCCAGGGTAAGGGAGATAGAGAGAGACCAAAGAATACATGGGAAAGAGAACTGGCAATAGACTTGAAGGAGATGAAGTAGACATGGCAAAAAGAACTGGCAATAGACTTGAAGATGAAGTAGACATGGCAAAGAGAACTGGCAATAGACTTGAAGGAGATGAAGTAGACATGGCAAAGAGAACTGGCAATAGACTTGAAGGAGATGAAGTAGACATGGGAAAGAGGACTGGCAATAGACTTGAAGGAGATGAAGTAGACATGGCAAAGAGAACTGGCAATAGACTTGAAGGAGATGAAGTAGACATGGCAAAGAGAACTGGCAATAGACTTGAAGGAGATGAAGTAGACATGGCAAAGAGAACTGGCAATAGACTTGAAGGAGATGAAGTAGACATGGGAAAGAGAACTGGCAATAGACTTGAAGGAGATGAAGTAGACATGGCAAAGAGAACTGGCAATAGACTTGAAGGAGATGAAGTAGACATGGCAAAGAGAACTGGCAATAGACTTGAAGGAGATGAAGTAGACATGAGAAAGAGAACTGGCAATAGACTTGAAGGAGATGAAGTAGACATGGCAAAGAGAACTGGCAATAGACTTGAAGGAGATGAAGTAGACATGGCAAAGAGAACTGGCAATAGACTTGAAGGAGATGAAGTAGACATGAGAAAGAGAACTGGCAATAGACTTGAAGGAGATGAAGTAGACATGGCAAAGAGAACTGGCAATAGACTTGAAGGAGATGAAGTAGACATGGCAAAGAGAACTGGCAATAGACTTGGCAAAGAGAACTGGCAATAGACTTGAAGGAGATGAAGTAGACATGGCAAAGAGAACTGGCAATAGACTTGAAGGAGATGAAGTAGACATGAGAAAGAGAACTGGCAATAGACTTGAAGGAGATGAAGTAGACATGGCAAAGAGAACTGGCAATAGACTTGAAGGAGTTGAAGTAGACATGGCAAAGAGAACTGGCAACAGACTTGAAGGAGATGAAGTAGACATGGCAAAGAGAACTGGCAATAGACTTGAAGGAGATGAAGAAGACATGGTTACTGTTATTGTTGATCAGAATCTATGTCATTGCACTCTGGGCAAACCCATAGGTACTCAGTCTCCCTCATCAAATGTCGAAGGGTATGAATGCTAATTGTTCCTGTTGTGCACTGGTTGTATACACGCCGGATGCGTACTCTCATACGCCTATCCCTGCTGGTTTTACATTTGATGCCAAATTCCAGCAGTCTTAGCCTTGATGATTCATCGATTGCAGTGTCATTCTCTAATAGACGAACATGAATTGCTCTCAGTATTTCTCTCTTATCCATGGTCAATGCACCTTCTATGGGTGCTCTTAAAGCTAGTTTGTCAGCTCTTCCATTGCCGCGTAGCCCTACATGACCAGGACAGTAGATCCATATCAGTTCTTGAAGATTCGATGCTTCTATGGAGGTTTTCCATTCATGTCGGAGCTATCCATTTTGGGCCTTTCGAAGCATGGATTGTGAGTCTGATACAATAACTGTCTTTGTTAATAAAGTCTCAGACAGCCATCTTAAGGCAGCAGTAACTGCCTCTACCTACATTCTCATGCTGTAGGTTGTTATCATGTAACACGCTGTCAGAAATACTGAGGGTAATTCACGCTGTCAGTGTCACAATGTGAACGACTGGAACACATTCAAAATGAAGGAATGCGATTAGTTTTGGGTTGTACGTGTTATACCCCCATTGTGACAATGAGATACATGATAGCATGGGACATGACTTGGCATTTGTTTTTTGAAGGCCTGTGTTCCTTGTGGAGTTGATGGATGACACTGATGATAAGACTTGAGAATCTTCTTCACTTGTTGGGATTGTTTTAGGATTAGATTAGATCCAGATATGCGATGGCCCAGGCAAAAGCCTATATGTGAGTACCACGGACAAAAGACATCTACATGAGAATGTAGCTGGGACCCAAAGATGCAGCAATAGTGAATGCAGTCAGCGACCCATAGCTTGACTGCTTGCATCAGAGTCAGCGAACCAGAGCTGACTAAGACCGTACTCCACCTCCACGTGGTGGTCCTGGAAACAGTCTGCAGCAGTGCAGTCTGGCTGAGCAAGTACGGATCGCAATGGGAAGGCAAACCCGGTCCCTAAAAATGCCGTGCTGAAGTCAGATGTGTCGACCGAAAGGTGCAGATATCACAGCTACGGCGTAAACAGACACAACGCAACCACCGTCCTTTTCAGGGCGAACGAGGAAGAAGAATGTAGCTGACATCAAAGAAGCAAGAATAAAGAGAGGGATGTCATGGATGGCACAGGCTATGATTGGTCAGGTGACCATGGTTGAAAATATATCCAAAGGGGAAGAGTGGAATAAGTCAGGGGAGAACTGGATAAACTATCAACAGGTCATCATTAGCCTTGGCAGAGAGTGCAAATCCTGGGGCGGTGGAAAATCAGAGCTGGAGATTATCAGCTGAAAAGTAATCTTGCTGGGGAGGATGATGCCATTGTGTATACTGATGGGTCTGTAGTGCGTGGTGAGAAATCAGGAAGGGGCTTCTCCATGCAGAGGATGCCTTTTGTCTGTGGTTACTCGCACATACTCTTTTACCTGGATCTAATTGACAGCAATCCAAGCATGTGCCGTATCATCACAATGGGGGTATCTCGCTTACAGCCTAATACGCATCCCTTCATTTTGAATGCGTTCCAGTCGATCACATTGTGATATTGACAGCGTGAGTATTCCTAGGTCATACTCGATTACAGACAAGATCAGCTGATGATACAGGAGAAACAGTAGTCTCTGCTCCAGGTGTGCTGCAGCCATTGTTTTTAAGGCTGCCAGACCTCTCTTGCTAAGTATGATGTGATCAAGATGGTGCTTATACGATAGCCCGCGAATCGAATGTTACTCTACGGTATTTCAGCTTGTCCTGCCTTTCAATTTTCTGTCCACTGAGAGTAATGTCTGGAAGATCTGCTTTCAATATGGAGTTATTCAAAGAGCACCAAAACACACAGGCTTTGTTGGGATCAACCTTACAGCTGGTTTCTCGCACCATTTAGAAGTGTCTCATGTAAGCTTTTAACCATTTCATGTCTATCCGAGACAGTCCTGTAAATGAGCAAGTCATCAGCAAAAGCTAATGTTCATCCCAAACTTGTTGGTTGGATTGCAGCTATTTTTTGCTGTATAGACGTTAAACAGCACCAGTGATAATGGAGAACCCTGGGGTAATCCAGGGCAAATGTGCATTGGTTCTGATGTCCATGTTCCCAAGCGAAATGCAACTGCTCTCTCAGTTAAGTTATCCACCTTGTTAGCCATGGGTTTACATCACATTCCATTACACAGTTCATCAACGTTGCAAAGTCAACACTGTTGTAAGCATTCTCTAGGTCAATTGCCACAGCTATCGTTTCTTGTTTACCCTGGAAACCCTCATATACATCGTACGCAAATGTTCCAGCGTTACCCCATGTTACTTTTATTGATCTGTAGCTGCCCAGGGTATCAGGGAGGATGTATGCATTTTCAAGGTGGTTCATTAATTGTCTCGCCACTATCTTCTCAAGTAATTTGCCACAGACATTCTGTAATGTGATGATTTAATAGCTGCTAAGCAGTGTGGGGTCTTTACCAGGTTTGGAAGTGGCCGTAGGTAGCTATGTAGCCAGTCTTCCAGCACCTCAGCATTCTTTATACCGGTGTTAAAATCCATCACTACATTCATAATGCCTCTGTGATCAAGCTCTTTGATGTGTTGATACTGTACACCATCAGGACCCGGAGCAGTGTTTCTACTTGTTTTTAAAGCATACATAACATCCTCATCAGAGAGGTCAAAATATATCTCGCCTCAGATGCCATTTGCCAGTACACGGTTCTTAATCTCTTGACGGGCAGCTTTAGCACCTTTATCAGTCTGAGTGGTATACCGACTGAGTAATACATGTCCTTTTTCTTATCTGCCTTCAGACTTATTCTCGCAGAGCTCAGAATATTAGGTATGGGTTGGCTTATATTGTTCCTATTCATTCATTGAATGAAAGAAAACATGGAAAGACTATGAGCTGATGGCACGGGACAGGAAGTCTTGGCTTAAGTTTGTTGAAGGGCTTCACTCCATGGGGATCGGAAGGGTGATGATGATGACGTTAACAGCTCTATGTTACTTCACCATACTTAAATTTTAACTTTAACTTAAAATTTAACTTTTAACATAAAATTTAACTTTAGAGTTATGAGTTCTTTTTAGAAACACACACTGCTCCACTCAAGTAGTACATTTTTCACAGTGGCCTATAGCTGATTAGTTCTGCTTCAGCACTCGACTTTTCTCTCGCATCTCATAGGGACATGAGAAAACAGCCAATGAATGTGGAAAGGTGAGATAAGGCCCTCTATTTACAGAGACTGTGATAGAAGTGAGTGCTGGAAAAGGATAGACAAACAACATATCCACTTGATTGTTTTTTTTTTTTTTTTCAAGATTGCTGCTCAATTGTAAAGGCTAAAACAGAGAGAATTGCAACGTTTCATAATTGTTTCAGCAATTTCCAAATTCTTTGTACATCACTAACGATTAGTCTTCAAGGCATACTTTAGTCATGAGTGTGTTTTTGTGCATTTGTGCCATAAAAATACACCCAAAAAGTAACCATGTGTAAAAAATGTAATTTATGTGTATGATAGGAAGACATTTTCTGAATATCTGACAGGTCTATACTTTTGAAATAGGAGCAAGTCTATAGTTGCAGTGTCCCAATAACTGTGACAAGAAGTACACTGCAAGGATGATAAATATAAAATACCTCTTCAGAAGATTCCCCAAAGCTCAGTACAATTATTTAAAGTAATGAGAAAATTGTATGGCTTAAACAGGTTCTTCTAAGATCTTTGCTATCATGAAACATAACCATTTCTAATGTGAAGCCATTCCTCTAAAATTCATTGTTTTTGTTGTACAGTTTTTAATCCAAACAGTAAATGCTTGCTTTTTTTCATGAATGTACTTACACCCTCAAATACTTCATTTCACTTGGAGTGTACTTTCCTCTATGGTTCTTTCTATCATACATCCTAGTGACACGTCTATACACAGAGAACAATGGACGCTGTATGCCCAGTGCCACTGTTCTGTAAAAGTCTTTCCGTTCATCTTTTGACATCTCAAATATTACTTCAGCTGGATCTTTGATGTTGTTGTCCTGAAACAACATAAACAAATTAACTGAAATTTTTTAAAATCTTAAGATTCATAATTTTTGTTTTCCACTTTTCTTCTAGTCCAGTTAAGAAAAGAAGACATTCAGTTGAATTAAGGAAATGCCCCCTAAGTTTAAAATAAAATTTGTAAAAACTTCAGATATGGTGTAATTCTTAATCCCATAGCAGATACTGCCATGGGGAAGTGAAGTGTTAGAGACTTCACAACACTTAGTCCAGCTTTGAGGTGGGGTGAACAGTTCCCTCTCTTGCTACCTTTGCCTGCCCTAACTCAAGAGCAGAGTCAGGTAGCCATTTACAACTGGGTAGATTGGAGCAAGATGCAATCATGTTTCAAACTCAGTACCTTTGCCATGACAGGCCAGCACTCTGCCAATCAGATGCTCCTTCAGAAATATACAAGCCAAATAATTATTGGCCCTGTGTAGCTCCAGATGGATCTCTGCGGAGGCAAGGGAAGAATACGACAACTACTCCCTCAAGCATGTCATAAGAGGCAATTAACAGGTTGTGCATAAGGCTGGCAACAAATTGGTAGACAGACCACCACTGTAAGAGCATGTCAAAGCTTTTGTGAAGGTTTCCTATAAATAGACTAGCTGCAGTGGTGGCTCCGCAGGCGTCAATTGGAGCTAAAAGGGAAATGATGATGATGATGAAATAATAATTATGACACTATGAACTATATGTGAACTGTTACAGAATCTCCTGCATATATTCCACATATAGGAAGATAACAAAGGAGCGAGGACAAAGACAAAGGCAGAAGTAAGGACAAACTGTCTAGTTATGAGAACTGCATACACAATCTCACCTTACAATATTTATTGATATTTGTTTCTAATATTTCCACTTCTTCCTTTGTCCACTGTCCTTGTTTCCACTTGTGACCTGGGAGTGCAGAAAACCACTTTGATAGTGTGAATTACATTTAGCACCTAAATGCGTATCAGTCTTAACAGCAAAAAGAGAAAAACAGTTACAGGAAATGACTGAAATAGAAACTGACAAAAAATACAAATAAAAGCCTTTGTTTAAGTAACAAAAGGATGGAAATAATAGCCATCTCAAAGAAAAGGATTTCTACAGAATTATTCCATTTACTTTGATCATGCATTATGGAGAGGTCATTTTCTTCTAGATGACCATTATTTCTGTTCTTTTGTTAATTATTATGAGGCCTTTATTTTCACTTTCTGTCCCTACTGCATCAATCATTACCTATAATTCTTTTTCACTTTTTTTCTATTAAGGCTGTATCATCAGCATATCTCAAGTTGTTTATATTATGTCCACCAACTGATATTCCTGACATGTCCTCTATGGATCTCATTATATTTTCACTGTACAGATTGAACAGATCATGTGATAGCACATATCCCTGCCTAACACTCTGCTGCATTTGCCACAACATTCCTATATGGCTGCCAATTCTTAGCTACTAATTGTTGCCAGTACATGTTCTTTATTGTTCTCAGGCTTTGCTATTAATGTTTATGCTTTCTGATATTGGATAATTTCTTTAGGTTCCATCGTGTTTAATGCCTTAGTGTAGTCTATAAAGCATAAGAGCAGATGCCCTCATCACAAATAAGGCAAATGCAAAAAGTCTCCATTCAAACTGGTTCTGTACTTTTTTTTTCAAGTACCTGTCTAGCTTTCTTTCATTTGAGGTCAACGTCAAAGTTTATGGGTTTATTTCCCTCTATGTCCTTAATGAGTGTATTTTACTGACTGTCTTGGTCATGTGTAGTATCTTTCCATCTTCTCCATTTAATCTTAAGATCAATGTTTAGTATTATCCTCATTCATGATCATTACCCTTCATCACCCCTGGGAGCTGAGGCCTACAACAAACTTAGGCCACGTGCTTGTCCCCCCATGCCATCAGCGTAAGCTCTGTCCACGTCTTACTCATCCCTTTCATTTCTGTCTACAGTTCTCTTCTTCATGAGTTTGTTTGGTCTCCCACAACCTTTCATAACCTGGCAATTTAAGAACAAGGACTGCCTTGTAATGCTATCCCCAATGTGTGTCCCATCCATCACCAGCATCTTCCTCATAATGTTTATAATGCTGGCCTTCTTATATTTCTTACTCTCTATACCAAAATTATTAGAAGTATAATTCTGAAAGCATTGCTTTTCAAATTCTGTGAGGGTAGTAAATATATTTGTAACCATCTACCATGTTTCTGCTCCAGTATAAAAAGGACAGTTCTGACACAGTTTGAGCTGGGTTTCTTTTTTTAAAATGCAGATCTTGGATTGTGATATACGGCACAGTCAATTCTTTGCTGTGCATGCTTTCCCAATTATATGTCTATTGCCATTACAGATTGCTAGATGCTAATACTATATATATCCTAAGTTATCAGTTAACTTTGCGACTGCAAACCTAAAAACTTGTAGCAGTATCTACGAGGGACGGTCAAAAAGTAATGCCTCGTAATTTTTAATTTCATTCAATAGGCAAGAAAACAGATAAAATTCACATTGAAATGTAGCCCCAAGTCTGAACTTCAAAAATTTATTTCTCAATGTAGTCTCCGTTATTTGTTACAGTTTTTGTCCATCTTCTCACAAGGGCATGTATCCCCGCACGGTAAAAATTTGTGTCCTTTTTCCTAAACCACTGGCATACGGCGCGTTTAAGGGTCTCGGTGTCCTCAAAGTGATGTCCACGAAGATCTTCTTTCAGTGGTCCAAACAGATGGAAGTCAGAAGGTGCAAGATCGGGACTGTAAGGGGGATGTGGTAATAATTTCCAGCCAAATTCTGCAATCGCATCAATGGTGCATTTAGCGGTGTGTGGCGTGGCATTATCGTGCAACAGTAGTGCAGTTCTCTGATCTTTTAATGGGTAAAGTCGCCGAAGACGACCTCTAAGTTTCTTCAAAGTTTCAATGTAACGGTCTGCATTCACCGTGTTTCCCTGTTCCAAGAAGTCGAGAAGAATCACACCCTTCTCATCCCAAAACACGGAGGCCATAACTTTCCCTACAGATGGTGAACTTTTGAACTTCTTTCTTGTCGGCGATGTTGTGTGATGCCATTCCATTGACTGCCTCTTGGATTCTGGTTAAAAAAAATGAACCAAAGTCTCATCACCTGTCACAATATTCGATAAAAACTCTTCTCTTTCAGTTTCGTAACGGTGCAGGAGGTTGATGGCTATGGTTTTCCTTGTTTCTTTATGTCTGTCTGTCAACATTCTGGGTACCCACCGTGCACAAACTTTTGAATAACCCAGGTCTTTAATGATGTTCTGGACACTGCCTTTACTAATGGACAACATGTAAGAAAGTTCATCCAGTGTTACCCGACGGTCACCACGAATGATGCCATCAACTCGATGAATGTTGTGTGGAGTCACTGCGGTAGACGGACGGCCAGTCCACTTTGCGTCAGCCATTGAGGATTGACCTACTTCAGCTTCATCACAACGATACCCAACGTCGGACAGTGCTAACATCTACTGTTGAATCTCCATAAACATTCTTCAAACTTTCGTGGATGTGAATTGGGGTCTCGCCTTCAGCATTGAGGAATTCTATGACATAACGTTGTTTTAACCGAACGTCTTTGGCAGCCATTTTTAAACTGTTACAGTGGTGCCACCTGTTACTGAAACAGGTTGGTAATGCTATACAGTGCAGAAGAGATTTTGAGGAATCCTGCTAAATTTAAATATTGCACACCGATGCAGTATTTACATACATAAAAAATAGGAGGCATTACTTTTTGACCTTCCCTCGTAATTATCCTGAGACTGTAAACCACAGTTTATTCAGATTATAAGAATTATTAACATTCAAATAACACTATTATATTTTTCTCAATATGTACAGAATAGTAATGACAAATTTATGACAATGAAAGCAGCTTCAGAGTAGGTTTGTCACCAGTATTGATCAGATATTGTAACTACAGCACTTGACTGCTGACACAACGCTGTTGACTCCAGGCGGAGCATTAGGCCTGTGAACCATACTTTCAGCATATTCTGTGTTGTATTCTTCACATGACTACAGCATATATTAACTCTTACTACCTCTTCCTCTACTCATCCTTCTCTATGTATTCCTTGGTTGCTCAACTTTCTTCAGTTTTGTGAGCTTGTTTGGCTACATTTTCTTGAGACCTCTTGATACTATGGCTTAAATACACTTCCTTCTTGTCAGTTTTACTTCAATTTGTTGTTGCTTTATTATAGTTCACATATGACTACTGCTTATTGTATCTGACCATTTCATTTAAAATAACTGTCTAAGGTATATGTTGTGAAACATCTATATCTTTGTTACTATACTGACTGTTTTCCATATTTCTGATTCATACAACAAAACCTCAACAATGCAGTATAATATCCTCACTTTCTTCCCACACAAAGACAGTCTCAGTGCACCACTACACAAATTCAATAACTATTTCATACCTTCACTGTGAAGAGCATTTTTGTCATCCCTTGTTGTAAACCATGCTTGGTTGATACCATCAACGCTTGCACTGTGGGTGGTCTTGGCTCGTGATGGAGCTGCAGACGTTGTGCCAACCGCTGCAGAGGTGCCAGCTGGTCTCTTTCTTGCTCCTTTTATATTCTGGTACATCAAGTGGGGAGAGATGTAATAATGTCACAGACAACCTTGAAAAGTAATGTTTACTAAATAGTGAAAGCAAACTGATCCCTGATTAACTTTTTTTTTTAAATTATGTCAGCTCACATAAGCCTATCTGTGAAGGTGAGAGTGACAAACATTGTTTAGACATACAAATAAAACAAGAAAAATAATACATAAATTCATAATTCCCCATAAATTTGAGTTTAAATTCAGTTTTCTCCCCAGGTGCTAACCTAGTTAACAATTGTATATTAGCAATAACTGAAACAGCGTAATGTTGATGTACTTGTTCCATTTTTTGTTCACCTGAGAGAAATGCTCAAGAGGACATACACTACACAGATGCCTATAATAAGAAAGCAGTGTCAATTAGGGCTGAGGCCACTTGTCTCCCATTAATGGCTTTATACCCATATTTATCACGATTCAAAAGTGTTGTTATCCAATGGATCCCATCTCATTGTAACATCACAGCAATGAACAGGCTGACAGATAGGCAAAGGAAGGTGGAAATCTACCTCAGCCTGATGCAAACATAACTTTCGAGGAGGCAAAGAGTTTTATCAGAATCAGATACAGAAACAAATGGGATATAGAGCATCCAGGTCACACAACTTAAAATGATGCATACTACCAGCTCAACAGAAGAGAATGAGAGAATAAGTGGTAATCTTCAGACTCTGCACTGGCCACAACAGATTGAGATACCATCTATTCAACAAGCTAAAGATAGGAACTACTGATAAGTGTAACTGTGGCACTGATAAAATGACTGCTGAACATCTGCTTCAAAGTTGCCCAACATATGCGGAACAGAGAAAGCGCATTTGGCGGACACCAGTACCATTCGTGGATAAGCCCTACGGAGATTCAAATAGCCTCAAACTGACTACTGCTTTCTTTGAAAACATTCAAGTAGATGCTTGAGAGTTTACGAAGAAGAAGATACCCATATTTATCAAGCCATTATGTCAACCATATTGGCATCTTTGTTGATTTGGCAATATATGTTTTGAAGTTCATAAATTTTTATATTATTTATAAGAATGTGCAAAAGGGGAATCCTTATCTCTTTTCTAAGCTGTTCATGATATTCATAACATAACACATATCTGTGGCCACTAGTGCAATTCTGAACCTTTCAAAGATAAGAAAAATTGCAGTGTTAAATTTTCAGAGCTAAAATAGTGTTTAATTTAGACTGAAAAGTAAGCACATAATTTTCTGACAATTTTTACCACAGGTAATTTATTTTGAACAACATATACAAGATAATTTTATTCTAACCAAGTTTGTTCTAACCAATATGAGCTGCCTTATTTGCTCTTTGCTTTATGTTACCTTCAGATCAAAAATATTTATGAACTTCTATAATTTCTTGATGCTGTTGTTACTGTTGATCAGAATCAACATCATTGCTCTTCAGGCAAACTCATAGGTGCTCAGTCTCCCTCAGCAAATGTCAAAGGGCATGAATGCAAACTGTTCCTGTAGCTCTCTGGCTGTACACACGATGGATACATCCTCTCATTCGCCGATCCCTGCTAGTCTTATAGTTGATGCCAAATTCCATCCCTGCTCATACATCCATCCCTGCTAGTCTTGATATCAATTTTATAACCTTCAATTGCACCAATGGCAGATAGTAGTCACTTCTAAACAAAGTGTTTTATATTATCTTCATTATGTGTGGGGGAAAATCTGTTTCTGGCTAAACCACACAACTGGTCTCTGGAGATTTAACATTCAGTATATGAAAATATTCATATTCAGATCATCCATGACATTTAAATACAAGTAAATGAGAAGCTTGTAATTACTTTTGACTCCAGAGCATTTGGTGACTTCAGAAATTATGTATGTTGCATCTCCTGAATATTATCTGACATCTTCGCAAGTTTTTCTGACTCCACGAAACCTCCTTTTACACCTAAACCTGGGGCTTCTCATGCCCTGGACCTGTACATAAAGAACACCATCCACGACATTCAGCAGCTCCGTCCACGTAGATTGCACTATTCCAATCTCACGTCTGCGGAGTCCCATGCTCTCTCCCTTCTTCGCCGTAGAGACGACATTGTCATCAAACCGGCTGACAAGGGAGGAGCCATTGTCGTCTGGCAAAAGGACTTATACCTAAGTGAAGGTAAAAACCAGTTGACCAATGGCTCTTTTTACAGGTCCAGGACCAGCGATGCTACTGTCTCCAACAATCGCATTGTACACAGCACCATTAAAACAGCTCATCACCAGCCAAGCTCTTCCTCCCCGCGCATCTCTTCTTAGGATTCATGATAGTTCTTTGGGCAAGCCTGTATTCTACATGCTCCCCAAAATTCATAAGATCGAGAACCCTGACAGACCTATTGTCTCGGCCTGTTCCTGTCCTACTGAACACATTTCCGACTTCCTCGATAGCATTTTCCAACCTATCGTTCAGAATCTTCCCTCCTTTGTCAAAGACACTAATCATGCTCTTATAACTTTCTCCTCTATCCGACTCTCAGCAGACCGCTCCTACCGTCTTTTCTTGTTAGACGTCTGTTCTCTGTAAACTTCAATTCCCCACCCCGATGGTCTCCGAGCTCTTCGGTTTTTTCTTGACCAGCGCACTTGTCCCTCTATTCCCACTGACACTCTTCTCTGTCTTGCTGAACTGGTCCTTCAACTGAATTCCTTTGAATTCAATGGCCAGTTTTTTTTACCAAATTAGTGGTGTTGCCATGGGAACAAAGATGGGTCCTAGCTATGCCTGCCTGTTCATGGGCCACTTGGAGCATCAGATATGGCAACAATACTCCGGTCCTTTCCCCGGGTTTTACCAGATATATCGATGATGGCATAGGTCTCACAGATATGTCCGAGACTGATTTATCCCGCTTCATCGACTTTGTCAACCACTTCCACCCCACCATCAAGTTCACCTCCCTCATCTCCACAGTATCTGTCAACTTTCTTGACATTACTATTACTATCACACCCTCCAGCCTCAATACCTCAGTATACTACAAGCCGACAGATGCCCATAGCTACCTTCTGTATACCTCTTCTCATCCTCGGGCTTGTCGTGACTCCCTTCCATTTTCACAACTTCTCCGCCTCCGTCGTTTGTGCCAAGACGATGATGACTTCCACTTCCGAGCCAATGAGATGTTGGATTTCTTCCGTAGCAGACTTTATCCCAAACATGTTCTCACCTCTGCCTTCCAACGTGTTCTCCCCATCTCTCGACAGGAGGCCCTCAAACCTCACTATAAATCCACTTCGGATAAAGTCAAATTAATCCTGACCTATCACCCTCACAGTACTGCAGTCAAACAGATCCTTTTCCGCCACCTACCTATCCTTCAAGCAGAGTCTGTGACCCAAGAAGTATTCGGTGAAGCACCTTTGGTGGCATATAGACGCGACAAGAACCTGAAGGATCTTCTTGTTCACAGCCGTCTCCCAAAGGAGAATGCCACTCACTTTGGCACATTACCCTGTGGTCGGACACGATGCAACACGTGCAAGTATGTCATCTCAACCCACAAGGTGTCTTTTCCTGAGGCTACGTACACCATCACTAGTAGCTTCACATGTGAGTCGCGTAACATCATTTATACGATCATATGTAAACGTTGCTGCAAAAGCTATATTGGCCAAACAGGCAAATGACTTGGGGACAGGTTCAGCCAGCACTTGAATGACATCTCTCAGCACAAATCCACACCAGTTGCCATACACTTTAATGGCCCTGACCACCAGGGTCCCATCGACATCCAGGTCACGGCGATCAGATCCTGCTCCTCTGACACTGCTAGCCGAGAACAGCTTGAGAACCGTCTTATCCACCGCATGGGGTGTCTAAAACCAGCTGGGCTCAACACACCTTTGTCTGAAGTCACCCTTTCCTCTCCTGTTCTACTTTGACTCTTTCCACTCTTATCCCATTTTTCTATTTTCTGCCGCCCTCTAATTATATGCATGAATATATAATACACTGTTTTTAATATGTCTAGATTTTTTATTTTATTTTTTATTTATTTATCTTCGACTCATTCTGTTCCCTTCTATTTCCAGTCCCCACTTCTATTACGTTTGGGTAGTTTATTGCTTAGTTTCGTTTTTTAGTTTCTAAGTATGTTATTGTGTACATCCGGTGGTGGCAGTCATTTCCTTTTCCTGGCATGCGCCCATAAGCGTTAGGACTTTGCCGCCTTCAGGGAAGTACCTATTTTTAAATTTTTATATTTTCTTAGGTTCTTATGTGTCCTATCTAACCTTCACTTTCTTTCCTTTCCCTGATGAAGGCCTTGTGGCCATAACGTTGGCTATTTTCTCATTCTTTTGTCCTCGTAAGACGAATTTCCTTTTTTCTATTTTTGTTCACACCCATCCTGAATATTACTGCAAAACATTGAAATTTTGCCCCTACACTGAAGGGAAAGAATTTTCTAAGGGTGGTGGTGGTGGGGGATCTACCAGGTGCAACCACAGAATTCGTGTTTTAGTGTAAAGAACCAATATTTCAAAAATTCTAGATGCTTTAACAAAAAAGTGGGGTGGGTGTGTTGTGTCTCTCACCCTCTTCATGAGAAGTGAAAACATGACAGGGTGTAGGATGACTGGGCTTGGTGATTTACAGTATCTGATCTGATATAGCTCTCACTAGACACAGAAATTGACAGCCACATTGGCAAAGCTGCAGCTACCTTTGCCCGCCTCACATCGCGTGTTTGGGGAAACTCCAAACAAAGACCAAGGCTGCGGTATAAAATGCCTGCGTCACCAGCACTCTCCTATATGGCAGCGAGATTTGGACAACCTATGCTAAGCAAGAAAGAAGGCTCAATACCTTCCATTTACAGTGTCTACGCCACATCCTCTGCATCTCGTGGAAAGATAAAGTGACAAATGTCAAGGTGTTGTCACGTGCTGGCCTTCAAAGCATGTATACACTGAGACAGCGCAGATTACGCTGGCTTGGCCATGTCTGCCGCATGGAAGATGGTCGCATCCCGAAAGATATCTTCTACGGGCAACTAGCAGATGGCAAAAGAACAGTTGGACGACCGCAGCTGAGGTTCAAAGATGTGTGCAAGAGAGATATGAGGGCACTGGACATAAATCCAGCAACGTGGGAGGATGAAGCTGCTGATCGCACCAAGTGGCGATGCTATTTACGGCACCACCTCAGATTGGGCGAAAAGAAACTCACACAACAAGCTGAAGAGAGGAGAAAACGTCGAAAGAAGCATCAGGAAAATAAGCAGCTGAGGGCTGTCACCTCAGGGGCACATCCCCATAGTCAGTTATGACTGAAGGGGCTATTATTATTATTATGATACAGCTACAGTAGCCTTGAAACATTATAACATCAAATGTTCTGTATGCATAGCTATTACAACTGTAAGGTAACACATTGCATTTGTATCAAAATCCTGCAATTATTTAGGAAAAAAGCTATTCCTTGCTGCTCCTCCCCTTCAGCTACAGCATCAATATATATATATATATATATATATATCACATCTTTTTCTGTCAGTAACGCTAAGGGATGCAACTTTGGTTGAAAGTTAGACATTAATTGTATTGTCTCCCCTATATGTACTCTCCTGAAAATAGTAACACTGGACAAAGAAAAGTGCGCAAATGATGGTGTGCACAAAAATATTTATAGAATGTGTGATCCCGTATACACACATTGGGATCCTTGCTGCTGCTATGTAGTTCATGTAGTGTGGTGATGCACAGTGGTTTTTTTAAAAAAAATACTTTTGAATAAGTAAAATTGCCGTTAGGTATTGGTGCTTTTGAATTTAATTCCCGTCTTATGATGGGCTTTTACACTAGTCTAACATAAAAGCTCTCACCACAGGTAAAGGTTGTACCAAAGCAGATACTGCCATAGGGGAGTGATGTGTTAAAGACTTCACTATACTAGGTCCAGCATCGAGAGGTGGGGTGACCAGTTCCCTTCCTCACTGCCTTTTCCTTCCCTAACTCAAGTGCAAAGTCAGGTACCCATTTACAGCTGGGTAGACTGAAGCGTGTCAATACCGTGAATCGAACCTGGCACCTAAGCCACGAGAGACCAGTGCTCTAACAACTCTGTCAATCGGACGCTCACCACAGGTACTGGAATCAAAAGTAATAATAATCTTCTATCAAGATTTAAATTTCATGTCTAACTTACTACAGGCAATTAAATCAATACCTTTGTAGGTGCCAGCTGCTGAGGTGAAGATTTCAGTGGCTCTGTTATGACTTCTGCTACCTCATCTATCAATATGAGAAAAATTGTATTATGCCATAAGTAAAGTGCTGCCAGACTGTTCCTATAAAATAGAAATGGAACATGTGAAAATGTCATTAACCTAAAGTCACACATGTTTGTTTTGTTACTAAAACAATGGTACCCGAGTTTTTGTTGTCCGCCCAGTGCCACCTGAGGGCTATCAGCAGATTTTTGTAGTTACTATAGCCAAAGTTGTTGTAGACTGCACTTGGATCTGGGCTGAGTGGAGGAAGGAGAGAGGCCCGTACACTGCTGCATATAAGATAGTTGAAACAAGATAGTTAGAAATTAAAAGCAATGAATGGTGATGAATCTTGACTTACGGATGTGAGTCATGAGAAATGACTGCAACCCACAAAAGCCAGCTGCAAACCTCAGAATAATAACAAGGGACATGGTTTGCAAACAGATGAAACTCGAAACCCAACCTCTGTAGGCCCAAGTGGAACAGTCCCAGATACAATGGTATGGCCATGTCTGTAGAATGGAATAAATGTGGTTACCATGACAAATATGGGAAACCAAGAGCTAGGGATCTAGACCTCCAGGACGACCCAGAGTTCAATGGGAAGACAACATCAGACAATACCTGAAGGACAAGGATTGGACTGGAACCAGGCCAAAAGGAAAACAGCCAACAGAATAATATGGCACTCTCTCTGACAAACCTCTACACCACAAGGTAGAAGTGGAACAATTAAGCAAATATGGTGATGGGCAGTTTCGGAGTGGATTTTGAGCAAAGCACTTCAAATTATGCTTCGAGTGTAACCTTGGTTATGTGCTGGTTTATGTGTTTACAGTAGTTTGATGTATTTGTAGGCAGATAAGTTGTGGTCTTTCTATGCATTCATGCAGTTGTTCTTCCCTTAATAAAACCTTATTTATCTAATGGGCATGCTTATACTGTGGCTGACCTCATCCTTGTTGTATAAGAAATCTCTTTATGTAACCGAACTTTTGGTAGTCAATTGTAAACAAGCAAACAATGTGTTCAGTGGGGCTCACCTCCAACACCCCCTACTGTCTCATTGCTTCTTAATGGCACCCTATGTAATTCTACTGCCCCCCACGGAGCGATACTACCTACAATGGGAACACTGCTCTATATCATATAAAACAAACTACTCCAGAAGCGACCACCACAAGAGCACATGACTGCTTTGGTACAGGGTTCCTGCAAAGGGGACCAGCTGTAATGGTGGCTCCATGATCGACATATAGAGCAGAGAAAATTATGATTACATTATACAACCACCAGAACATGCATTTAATGTGGGGTTAAAAGATGACTTTCCCACAAGGTGCTGAAGTCTCTTCTGAAAGCAATGTAAACTAGGTAACATTCTGACTACATCTGTCTTCAAGTAACCATTTTTATCCTTACCAATTCTGAAATGTCAATAAATGATACCTACTTGTCTCTATTGTTTTATACATATAATTTACCAAATTCCCAATCATTAAACAGAAAGAAGCATTAGGACATATAAAACAGTGTTTAGTAAGAATAATATTTAAGAGAAAAATCAACCCCCTCCCCAAAATAATTATATGTACAGAAAACAAGTCTCTAACCATAAATTGTTTAATAATGATCTATTCATTTCATTTTTAAATTTTACATAACTGGTGCCAATCAAAGATTGGCCATAAAGAAGCTGTTCAGACAGTATGATGTTGAGACAAGAGATTTTAAACACAGAGGAATAAAGAAAGATTTGATCAAACAACCTCTATGACTGGAAGCACTAAGAAGATGAAATGTACGGAAACAAATGCTAAATTTACCATTGCCAGAAGAAGAGACTTTAACATTAACTTTGCAATCCTGCACATGCTCTCACCTGCTACAGCCAGAACATATGTCTGGCCATCTGCCCCCTCAAATCTGATGAACTTTGATGGAACACCTTCTGATAATTCAACTGAATCTGAAATTATGTTTAAAGAAAAAAACAGTCAAAAATATAACATGCTAAGCTATAACCCACAATGGTAGTATAACAATAAATGAGTGAATGTATGTACATTAAATAAACAACTTGCAAGCGTTGTTGTTGATGATGATAGCATGGTGAACTTAAGTAACACAGTCACTGCATGCAGACAGGGCACCATGTGGTTTTAACAACATTCAAATGCAGAACACAATATAATTATATGTACACTGCCACATCATAATAATCCAGTTCATGAAAAGTTGGCAATGCTGGACAGTGCTGACATATGCATAATAAGGCATCCAGACCATGTTAGCACAAAGCATCTGTGTAAGTAATCTAATATGAAAACTATACTCTACTTGAAGCCTCATGTAGTTACTGGGGGAGTCTCTTAAGAGACAAAGAAAGAATCAGGCGACTGCACCCTCATGCATATTGTACAAATGAACTAATGTGAGGTTGTGCATGAGGCTGGCAACCTCAGCATGTAAAACAAATAGCCATTGAAACCACTGCTGCAAGAGCATGTGACTGCTTGGTGCAGGATTCCTGCAAGGGGACCAGCTGTAGCAGTGGCTTCATGCTCCATAAGAAGCGCATTTGAAAACGATGATGACTCCATTGGAAGACACTGATGATGGCCCACATAGTGACAGCAGTCAAATGTTCACTGAATAAGTGAGTCAATGTCTGTAGTGTGTTCACTATGAACACAAAATCTGGTATCCCCAACTTTAACATTCATTATAGTTCACTTGGCATAAAAGTCCAGGCATAAACAGTGTGAGATGAACCTGCAAGAATAGGAGACAATGAACTTGTTAAATGCAGCACAGAGGAATAAAGAACAATGTCGAGGATGAAATCACAAATAAAATAGAAAGGCAGTATAAAGACTTGGGAGGGAAGGTGAGAGAAAGAGAGGTGCAGTCTAGAAAAGCAGAGAAAAATGTCATTGCGCAATCACAAAGATAATGCAAAGTCAGCATAAAGAAAGGCCTAAAAGATAAGTTTGGGGTGGGGATTGAGAAGTGCACTGGAGAAATGCAGTCTAGAAGAACAGAAAGAAACTGCTTAATGCTAATGAAGCTGAAGTGCTTAGATCAGGACAGAAAGATAATTAAAATTCCTTCATCTTCCACACTAAAACAAATAACATAACGTACCTGAATTTCCATCGGATGTACGTGTCAAAATAATAAACTGTTGTGGAGTGATCTGTTGAACTGATGCAGTAACTCCATTCTCTGATACTACTCCATCAGCACCAACATCTTCAGTTTTTATCATATTCACAGATGCCATTTCAACTTCTGAAGCTGTTTCAAAGTGGTCCATTTCTAAGCTCCCCATTTCTGAACAACCTGGCGGCTCTGTCTTGAATATAACTATTTTTTCCTCCTCACTTGAATTTGTCATTTGAGAAATGTCTGACACAGCCTCAGTCAAAATGGGCATCATATCACATTTATCCTCTGGAGAAACACTCACATTACTATCTTCATCATTGTCATCATCTGCTAGTTGTGAAGCTGATATTATGTATGATGTACTCGATTCATCTTCCATGTTAGTTCACTCAAACACTGAAAGGGATTTTTAAAAAAAAAAGAAGATTGAACTGATAAACTAATATCCTGTAAGTTTTGTAGACAAATGTAATCAGTGCCAGCTCTTAAGCAGTGAGGCTGCACTGGGTGCCGACTTGGGTGAGACGCCAAAATTTATTTTAAATAAAATAAAATTTTAAAAGAACAAGATGAATTAAACAGAAAATTTCAAAGTGAAAAACTATTTGCTTAAATGAAACTGATAATTTTTCTATATGTCTACATTATTCCCTTTTAAAAAACAGTACACTGAGCGCCCTACAATACTGAAGCGTATTTAAAATGGACCAATATCAAATTGAGCTGATCTCGACCAGCTGGTTAAAAAAATTGTGTAAAAAAGTTTACATATTTGAAATCGTTATTCATTTTTTATTCACCCATGCTGGTCATTAATGTGTACATTTGATTTTGAATAAATTCTGTAATCACATCAGACAAGAGTGAAAACCAAAAATGCAACCAATAACAAAGTCAAACTGTCCACGTTTTAAAGTAAAAAATCCAAACAAGCCTCAATATCTGGTATGGCCAATGTGTGCCTGGCAGCAGCTCCGCATAGAATGCACAAGTCTGCAGGAAATTCTGGAGAAGCAAGTCTCATTCACGGCAGAGAGGAGCTTCCAGCTGTTGCAGATTAGCTGGGGACCCTTGCCTGTAGACCCTGCATCCAAGCACATTCCATAGATGTTCTCTGGGGGCTAGGTCTGGTGATAGGGCAGGCCAATCAATTGTCACAATGTTCTGCTGCTGCAGATATTGCTGAGTAATGTGAGCAGTGTGCACACGTGTGCTGTCATGCTGGAGGAGTTGCAAGTCTGGATGTGCTGTAAAAGCAGGAACAACCAATGCACCCAGAACTTCATCCTGATGTGCCACAGCATTGTCATTCCCACAGAAGATGTGAAGAGGCAAGCGATGATGAAAACTGAATCCATCCCAAATGTGAACACTGCCACCCCCAAACCGTTGCTTCTGACATACACAGCATTCTGCAAAGCACTCTCTGTACCGTCGCCAAACCCGCTGACATCTGTCAGCAAATGATAAGTTGAATCTGCTCTCATCTGTGAAGAACACCAGTCCACTGCTGTTTCATCCATCTGACATGTTGCTCTGCCCATTGCAGATGCTGTTGATGATGTCTATATGTCAAGTTTGGCCTTACGTAAGGTCGTCTTGCAGTAAGGCCTGCCGATCGTAGTCATCGTATGATGGTACTTGGAGAGACTTGCCCACGTCTTCTCATTTCTGCTCGCGCTGTTTGGCTTGCCGGGAGTGAACGATTCCATAGGTGATTCAGCACGATAAGATGAACTTGTGCAGGGGTAATCACCCATGGTTGTCCAATCCAAGGTCTATCCCAGGTACTGCCAGTTGTTTGGTAATATTCAATGAGATGTATGACAGCATTGTGATGGCAATGCATCCTTCTGGCAATGTCCCACATGCACATTCTGGCCTCCGCCATACCAATGGCTTGTTGGTGGTCGGCTTCAGTCAGTCGTGACATTTCATGCACAAGTACTCTGTGTTCTGACTCAACAGCTTGACATAATTGTTGGCAATTGTGCTGCACCTGCCATTTCCACTGTTTTCATGTGGTCAGCATGATTTGCAGTTGGCTTCAGCATTCAGTTGCTTCGCTGGCAGCACTTCATTCTCTACCTCATGGGAAACACAGGATACTCCATTCCCAGTTTTTTTACCGGCTGGTCAAGATCAGACCATGTTGATATTGGTGCGTTATTAATGCACTTTAGTATATAATTCAATGTGAATAAAGAAAAAAAATTACCTACCATAAGATTTTTAAAACGTAATTGTATATATGTTTTTGTAAACTACTACAGAGTGGATAGAGCGCTGGTCTCTCAGGGCAAAGGTGCCGGGTTAGATTCACATTATCAACATGCTCCAGTCTACCCAGATGTAAATAGGTGCCTGACTCTGCTCTTGAGTTAGGAAAGGAAAAGGCAATGAGGAAGAGAACTGGTCATCCCCTCTCGTAACGCTGAAGCTAGTATACTAAAGTCTTTATCATTTAACTCCCCAACAGCAGTATCTGCTTTATTTTTTGTTTATAACTGCTACAGTCAATCTCACTTGTGTAAATTACAAGGTGATCTAACTCAATAGCATGAAAGTACAATGCAGTATTGCTTATGTATGGGTTGGGGAGAAGAGAGAGAAATGTCATCATGAGAACTCACGCCACCTTGAAAAATCCCTAGGGCCGGCTCTGAATGTAATCATTTATTAACAGAAACCTTACATTATAAAATCCTAAATTTATTTACAGTTCAACAATGACTTGATTGCCACAAAGGTGGGTTGGGCAGGGGGCTGGTTACCCCACCCTGTAGAGACTTATGGATACAAACACTTCAACAAACAAGGAATGGTATGACACGGTCACCAATGTGGACCTGATGACAATAATCAATTACGTTTCATTGGAACAAGAGATGAGAAGAAGTCATTGGCAATGGATCAGACACTGATGACACCGCAGTAGCCACTTGCTGCATGATGCCCCACACCAAAGCACTGATGTGCTCCTGCAATGAAGATTTCTGTAGCTATTTTTTACATGGTGGGGTTAGCAGCCTTATGCACAACCTCAACTTAGTCACCTCTAACAATGGGAGAAGTGGTGATATTCCTTCTCTGTCTCAGCAGAGATCCTGGGAACAACATACAAAGCAGATCAGTTAGGTTTTTTTTTTTATTCACAATTGAAATGTATAAATAACACAATGGCCTTTCACTCCATGTAGGCCTACAGGTTGGCCTCAGATTTGGCCAGAGATGTCATAATTATTAAAATAGAAATGAGTGGCTTTTCAGTTTTGACATTCTATGTAAAAGAAAAGAGGTTGGGCGGGTGGGGAGCTTGGGTTGGGTTGGTGGAGAGGGGAGGGATTGGCATTTTTAAAATGTAGGCCTAATGGGTTTAATTTTATTTATTTATTGTTTTAAGCAACAAACAGTAGCAAATTAAACTTCTGTATTGCATATTATTTTTCTTTTTAGACCTCTCGGGAAGATGAGATAAAGCAAAGTTCAGGCAGTTCACTAATCATGTCAAGTTTTAATTATTTGCACATTCAATGGTTAATTTTTGTGAGTTATATCATGAAATAGCCTACACCACTTATATTATTATGACATCTTCCGCGATGCCACATCATGAATTTATGCAAAACATGAAATAAATCACTTTATATGATATATGCTGTATTATATAAGGAAAAATGGATAATTTCCTATTACTCGTACCTTTTTGCTCCGCAGTGAATATGTGTAGATATGTCTTGTTTCGTAGCAGTTAGGGTTAGGTTTAGTATTAGGGACACACTAACCTTAACCCGAACCCTAATCCTAAACCTAACTGCTACGAAAGAACACTTAACTACACATATTCACTGCGGAGCAAAAAGGTACGAGTAATAGGAAATTACCAGGAAATGTACTCTCACACATAATTAATTTTGTTAAAGTTATATTGTGCATTTTAGTTACGTAGCCTACTTTTTTATAGCTACTACCAAATGTTCTCAGATCTAAATAAAATTTACATATTACTTTTCCTAACTGAACATTAAAATAGGATGCAATATCGCTATTTGTTTCGGTAACAATAGCTTGTTTTACGATAGTGAATTGTTAACTCACTGATCAACCCTCCGATCCAACCGACCGATTATAACAATAATAAGAGAAGGAAGAACGTTGGGCCTAAATAATGTGCAAGAGCTAAGAGGAGTGGCGTCACAACGAACAACCTGGAGAGCACTGGTTTCTGCCTTATGCGCCGTGTTTGGCGCTTAAAGAATTTATTATTATTATTATTAATATCGCTATACTAAAACTAAAAACAGTACAGTATTACTTATTATATACAACACGTTATTACTTCAGCAATTAATGTTAATTTGCATAAGAATAATACCAATAATGAAAGTGACCACTGGCTACTACTATCCAGTTCTGTTGTGTTAATGATGTTATGAGAGTATGGGCATTGTTTCCGGGTTAAATAGACACAGATCGCCATTTTGTTACGTCTGGATTGTACACCACATACTAAACCGTATGTTATCGGTAAAATCGGCGCAAATGCATTCGGCAAGTGCGATTGAGTCACCCCCGAAAAGTGGTGTTCAAAGCGTCCTTAGTGATATACGAACCCACGTGAGCCACGGCTTCAATGTTTTCGTCCGGGTGCTTCTTGAAGAACCAGGATGAACAAGGACCAGGATGGAGGATTCCGATCGCAGTCACTGCCTTCAACAAACAGCGTAGTGGTTTTAATATGCAAATTAGGCGGTGCCGCGGTTCTTGTTAAATTGTTGCGCGGGGCATTCATTTAATATGTCTGCGTTGTATCTTAAATAAATAATGAAAAATATGCCCAAAAAAATACCTAAAACAATCTAATAGGTATAGGAATCTTTAGAATTATGCTGTAATATAAAGGACAAAATAACGAGATCGGTCCAACGAGTAGGCTATAATTATATTTTATGATGACCACATTTACATTTTTTTTAACGGAATAGTCGTGCTTCCCACTATCGTGTTACTGTTGCCGCGATCGATATGTAGTTTGTTTTTGTTTTTTTTTTTCGTTTTAATTTCAATTTTTCAGGGACATACGGAGAGCTTTTACTTCAGCGCCAAACAGACACCAATGCTTACTTACTGAAGCGAGGGTAATCATTGGTGAATGGCATTTGTTTTCTGAAATTAGCATTAGCTGGCCAAATTTTGAAAATACAAAAAATGGTAATTTACTTTATGCCACATTTGAAACTTATGAAACATTAAAATTGAATAGTGGCTACCTGTTAATCTCTTCTTCTACGTCTTCCTCTTCAACAGCCTGGCGTATTCCCACAACTTTCGGCCTCTTGTTGATTTTTTTTTTTTTCGTTTCTTCTTCTTCTTCCTCGTTCGCCCTGAAAAGGACGGTGGTTGCGTTGTGCCTGTTTACGCCGTAGCTGCGATATCTGCGCCTTTCGGTCGACACATCCGACTTCAGCACGGCATTATTTGGGACCGGGTTTGCCTTCCCTCTGCGATCCGTACTCGCTCAGCCAGACTGCACTGCTGCAGACTGTTTCCAGGACCACCACGTGGAGGTGGAGTACGGTCTTGGTCAGCTCTGGTTCGCTGACCCTGATGCAAGCAGTCAAGCTATGGGTCGCTGACTGCATTCTCTATTGCTGCATCTTTTGGTCCCTTTTTTTTCGTTTACACTATTACGGCCACACCGATGAAACGGGTTGTCTTATTGTCGTTTATTTTTCACGTTTCTCACTTAGCTGTCGCTTTATTTCATCTCTACATTTTTTTTGTTTATTCCTAGCGAACAAAGCCAGTTCTTTTGCGGTGCAGCTGCACCGGCGCCGTCTTTAGTTGGACGCCGAAATTAAGAAAGAACATTTGTGGAAATTAGTGTGATTCACCTCAGACGCATTAACTCTTTGACTCCGCAATTATTTTTCACAATGTGCCGTAATTTTCATTCGTGATAGTCTAAAAACCACGCTCAGAGCGTTGTTCCGGAGTCAAAGAGTTAAAGTGACCCTCATAAGAGAACAAAACAGTACAGCAGAGGCGGTGGGTTGTACTTAAAGTATTTGGCACATGAGGCGGATCCTGCCTTTGGCACCCCGCCCCCATAAAGAAACACACTTGCAAGTACATGTATATTTTTAACAGTACGTACTATCTTTTAAGCGGCCGATGGCACCCTCCCCCACCTAGCTGTCACCTGAGGCGGATCACACCCTTAGTTCACCACTGCCTCGCACCACCTTATAAAATCTCGAGGGCTGGATATTGCTCATTTTCTCTTAAATTAGTACAGAAACTCAAGGTACATTTACTTCGACTTCTAATAGTAGATCAAAGTAAATATGACAGTCAGCGTACATAGTGTTTCAAAGACACACATTATCTATAATGCAAAGTAAACGGCAGGGTAAAAAAAAATTCGACGGCTTATGTGTTTTACTAAGGCAAAGAAAATCGCTTACGATGCGGCCACAAGATGCTTCCTTTAGCACTTTTTTTTATTTTTATTAATGTGTTTGCTACTTTTCTTTGTAGCACGGTTGAAAGGGGCGTGCTAAAAAGAAAAGTAGCAAACACATTAATAAACAAAAAACAAGTGCTAAAGAAAGGTCTTGTGGCCGCATCGTAGGCGATCTGGGGGCCGCACAGAGGTACGGTAAAAAAAAAGGCTCAGAAGGAGGCCACGAGCTAAAATAAACAGGCTGAGAACTCCTGAAAAAAGTTATATTTTAGGTGAGCAGATGCTGTCTGATGTGAACGGGGGGTATATTATGTGAACAGGGGTTTTATTAGGTGAAGCGGTGGTATTTGAGTTACATTAGGTGAACAGGGGATATTTAAGGTACACAGGGGTTACATTAGGTAACGTGATATTTAAGGTACATTGGGGCTACATTAGTCGATCCCGATCTACCAGTAGACCCAGTGGATGATTTGGTAGATCTTCGGGGCCTGCGGTGAGGGAGGAGATTTTCGGACTAGCCTTCCCCCACCGGCGTTTAACATAGCAGTATCCACAGGATCAAACGCAATATTTCCGAGTTCCCAGTGAATATTAACGAGCTAGCTACTAAATTTGATTAGTGAACTGCATGATAGGCAAGCAGATTTAAAAACAAAAAGAAAAACATTTAAAGTGAGGTAGGTACAGTGCATTCTGTACAATATAGGTTCGTTTTAGTTGATGGATTTGCAAAAAGCAGATTGTATGGCAGCGATAAATGTTGCATTTTTATAATGTAGGCCTTACTTACTTAGTCGTTCCCCTTCTACTGTGAGGTGTAGAGGTTTGGAAGAGAGAGCGCCAGACTATCCTATCGGCTGTCTTCCTCCTGGCCTGGTTCCATTTTAGTCCTCGGTCCTTCAAAGATTGTCTAATGTTGTCCTCCCAGCGGACTCTGGGTCGTCCTGGGGTCTGGATCCCTGGCTCTTTGTTTCCCATGCTTGTCGTGGTAGCCGATCTTCTCCCATTCTGCAGACATGGCCAAACCATCTTAGCTGGGACTGTTCTACTTGGGTCTGCAGGGGGGTGGGATTTTAGGCCTTGACGTATCGTCTGGTTGCCGACCATGTCTCTTCTTGTTACTTCAACTACCTTCCTCAGATACCTCATTTCTGAGGTTTGGATCTGGCTTTTGTGGGTTGTGGTCATTGCCCATGACTCGCATCCATATGTCAAGACTGGGACATACGGTATGTGGAGCGGTATACAGCCATCTTCGTTTTCTTACCAACCTCTCTCTTGCTGAGGAATCCTCGATTTATGGCCTGAAAAAGTCTCCCAGCTGCTGCTTTTCGAGTGGCCAACTCTTCTCTGATGCCTCCCTTTCGGTCTATAATAGCTCCGAGGTATTTGAAGTGGTCGACCTACTCCAGGACCTGTTCTCCAAGCTTAATCTGGTGTACTCTTTCTTCTCGTGATATCACCATGGATTATGTTTTAGAGCTGCTTATGACCATCCCTCTCTTCTCCAGCTCTTCCTTCCAGACTTGCAGGTTGGATTGGAGATGTGCCTCTGATTTAGCAATCAAGACAACATCATCAGCAAATTCCAGCTCTGAAATACAGACTTGTCTCATCTTCCAGTACCCCACTGAATACTTTCTTGTTCTCTCCTTACATGCCTTGCTGACATCGTTTATGAGGAGTATGAAAAGATAAGGTGACAGGATATCACCTTGTCTTACACCAGTGGTGGTCCTGAACTCTTCTGACTTATAGTTTGCTGTCCTCACATAATTTCTGCAAGACTTGTAGAAGCTCTGTATAGCATGAATCAGAGGTGCTGGAATGTTCTTCCTTGCCAAACAGTCCCAAAGTTTGCTCCAGGGGACCCTGTCAAACGCCTTTTCCAGATCTATGAAACAAAGATGGATCTCACTCTTATACTCAAGGGCCTTTTCACTCAGCTGTCTGAGTGTGAAGATTAGGTCTTGAGTACTTCGGTTTGCTCGGAATCCGCACTGGACTTCATCCAGTTGTGGCTCAGCTAGGCATCGGAGTCTCTGCTCTAAGATTCTAGAGTAGATTTTACCAGGGACACTGAGAAGGGATATGCCTCTGCGGTTTCCACATTATCGATTGTCACCCTTTTTGAAAATCAGTGTTATGATGGCAATCTCCCAATCCTTTGGTATGGCCTTGTTGCACCACGCTGCCTGTAGGACCCTTAAGAGTAATAGGTCGCCTGATGCGCCCATGTACTTAACCATTTCTGGTGTTATACCATCATGCCCTGCTGCTTTGCCCATCTTGATTTTCTCCAGTGCTGCCTTCAATTCTTCCTTCTTTATGTCATCTTCACCACCATTGGTTTTCTCTTCTGTTCTAGTGGTAATCATTTCTGATGCTTGACCTTGCTCACCATCAAGGAGTTCTGAGAAATATTCTTTCCATCTTTCCATTACTTCCTTCGGGGCAGTAAGCAATTTGCATTGCCTGTCCTTTATAAATTTGAGAGGGCATTGTTTTTCCTTCCTCATGTTCTTTAGGGTCTTATAGAACAATTTCTGGTTTTCTTGCGCATCTTTTTCTAGCTTTTCTCCAAATTCTTCCCAGGACTTCTGTTTTGCTGTAGCACCTTGTTCTTTGCTTCTGTTTTCGAGTGTCACATATTCTCTATATTTCTATATTTGTCCTGCTGTGTTTTTAGCTCCTAAGTATTGTTTCCATGCCATTTTCTTCTCTCTCATTTTCTCTTTGACTTCCTCTGTCCACCAAGGTGTCCTCTTTGTCTTGTTCCCAAGTCGGACTTTACCACGTGCTTCTGCAGCACCTGTCTTTATGATGTCCTTGAATTTAAGCCAGAGGGTTTCCAAGTCATCAGGTTGTTCTTCTGTGTTTCTCACCGCTGTAGCAATAACCCCTGATATCTGGTCTTAATTTTTGGCTCTCTCATCCTGTAGGTCTTAATGCTAATTTCTCCCGTTCGTTTACTTAGTTTCTTGCGTGATGTTGGGCAGTTCCTTGGCTGTGAAACTCTTTCAGTTATTCTTTTGATTGTAAGCAGGTAGTGATCACTTCCAATCTCTGGCCCCCTCCAGATTCTAGCATCTCGAACATATTTGAATGAGTTCATCCTAACAATGGCATAGTCGATCACTGACTTCTCATTCTTTGTTGGTTCACATCTAGTGCATGCATGTATGCGCTTATGGGGGAACTTTGTGTTTGTAATGATCAGATTCTGCTCACTGCAGAATCTAATGAGTCGCTTTCCATTGTCATTGAGAGTATCTTCTCCATATCTTCCGATAACTCCACCCCATCTATCATGGCCATTTCCAACTCTGGCATTGAAATCTCAGAGCATGAAAATTTCATCTAGGCAGTCATCCGCTGTCTTTTGAAGCAGCTCGAAGAGTTCGTCCTTGACCTCTGCTCTCTCATCCGCATTTGGCCCATACACTATGACCAAGTTGACTATGGTTTCTCCTTCTTTTAGTTTTACAATCATAATGCGCTCCGAAACAAATTTCCATCCCTTGATACTATCTTTTTGGTTTTTGGCCACAATGCAACCCACGCCCCATTTAGCTCTTTCAGATGTGGGTACACCACTGTAGAGCAGCGAGTTGCCATCTAGATCCATTACTCCTTGTCCCTTTTTGTTCGTTTCCGTTATAGCTAGGATTTCTAGTTTTGCTTTCCTCATCTCTTCCACCAGCTCCTCTTCTTTCCCATTTGTACTTCTTGTGTTCCAAGTTCCATAAGTCGTTGTCCGTTCCAGTTCGTCGCCTTTAGAATCAATCCGGTTTTCTCTCTTGTAGTTCGCATAATCATGATTTAAAGCAAACAGGTGATTGGCCTGTTGTGCCTTTGCATGGTGGAGGGGCTGCCTCCTTACGGCCTCCATGCAAGCCGCCCCCCTCCTTTTTCAGCCGGGCTTGGGACCGGCCTAGGCGGAGTTAATGTAGGCCTAATGGGTTTAATTTTTTTTTTTTTTTAAGCAACAAACAGTAACAAATAAAACAGCCAAAAAGAAAATAAATATAAACATCATACAATGTTATGCACCAACAAACGATAAAGAAGAATCTGTAAAAGAAGATTTTTACGTCAGACTACAAAATGTCTTGGATAAAAGGAAAAGAAAGGGCATCACAGTTTTGATGAGGGAACTGTTGCTGAGTTATTTGCCGGTTGAAGATCATGCACTGAGTATGGCTACTTTAGTGATCTCTTGTTAATCGTGCTTTGTTTAGTATTACGCGAATTAGGGTGAAGGTGTTCATACAACTCAGTAGCATGGTATGAAGAAGTAGTTCATGTAACTTGAACTCAGCAACATTAATGAAGTAATTAATGCCTTCAGATTGAGTCCGTAATATTTAATCACATGTACACACAGGATGATCATTTCAAATAGGAACAGAACATAAGTCCTTATAAGTCATGCATAAATTAATCAATAACGTAGACTGCTGGTTACGTGTCAATGTCCGTTTAAGGATACAATGCAGTATTGTCGTCAGAACATCACAGCTATATGCACGCGCAGCTAGACATGGCTACCTGCCGACAGTGAGACTGCGAGTCTGAATATTTCATACGAATTTGACGATTATTCTCCTCTTTCTGAGAATTCTAGTTAAATACTAACCTCCATAAATTTTCCTCTCATATAGAGTTCTAGGACTGACCCTGGTCCATCAAAAATGCACATATAAATGGCTATATCATGCCATTGAATTGGAAGGTTAACAAAACGCAGCTATTCAGCTTGGCGGTCAAGTAACAATGGGTAGCGTCTCCTAGTTACCGACTGTGTCCTAAACAACGCTAGACACGTCATAATCGATCGTGTATGGAGCGTTCAATAATTGAAACATCTATCGCAATATATTAAATGTCTTAACCTTTACGATTGCACGTCCGATAACCTTTAGCAGACGGCGTTAATATCATATACCGTAACAATTCCCTGTACACCGGGGAAAAAAAAATCGATAGATTTTTTTTCAAGATCTATCCGACTTAACAATTTTTTCAAAAAAAAATTTAACACAATTGTGACATATGGCCGACGATGTTCTGAGTAGAACCGTGTTGCGGTCATGTCAACTAACTATTTGTCATAGTCATCTAACATTAATCACATTATATATCAATATTATACATATTATTATATCAACTAAATAAAATGTCCAATGTTAATAGTGAATGATAGAATTAAATTAAAGTAAGGTCTGTCGTATTAGTATGTCATATAGGAATTAATTTGACTAATTAAAATTAAATTAATTAACTAAACTAAGAGTTAAATTATTAAGATTCTAATGTAACGCGATGTTATGAGAGAAGAAAAGACAAAATAAGTGAGAAGAAATAGAAAGAAATTCGAATATAAGTTTAACTTAATTGTGTGTGTTAAGTGTTAGTGAATAATAACTATCTAATTTAACTAACTAAATAATGTATAGGTACATTAAAAAAAATATTAATCTAATACTTGTGTGAGATTTATTTTCTCTTTTCATAATTTCTTCTTTTTATATTTCGTTCTCTTTTTTTTGTTCTTTCATTTCATTTTTTTTCTCACATTTCATTTTATTGATAATAATTCAATTAAGAAGTTAAGTTAACTAATTAATTAGTATAGGATATGATGATCGATCCGTAATCTTGATCCTGATGAATTCTTTTAGGCAAAAATGTTCAAACGTTTACGTTGGAAAGAAATGTCATTTATCCTAGGATCCAAGAATTAAGTGCACATAGGATAATAAGTTCGACTTGTCGTCAGATATTGTTCCATGATTGTTCAACGAATATTCATATATCGTGTATGGACGTTAGACGAAGTTTCAATGTCAATATGTATACCTTGATTGTCTTTAGTTCAATTCTGTGATGCATATAGTGTTTATAAAGTTTAAATTGAAGGCAAGGTTAGTTCCCTTATAGTTGATATGTTTTAGGAATGTTAATGTTGATTATTCGTCGTCAATAGGATTACGTGACAACGCATCCGCCACAATGTTTTCAGTGCCAGGAATATGTTCAATGGAGAATTCAAATGGCTGTAGGATGATTGCATATCTGGCGAGTTTTTGGCTATTATGGTTAGATCGACGCAAAGATGCTACAGCACGTTGGTCCGTCTGTATGGTGAAGGGAGCACCAAGCAAGAACTTTTCAAGTTTAGTTATTGCCCATATCACTGATAAAAGTTCCTTGTCCACTGTGGAATACTTTGTTTCTGCCGGCTTTAGCTTTCTTGAAATATATAAGGTAGGATGTAGAATGCCATCATGGTTCTGGAGCAGGCATGCACCAATGCCGTAGTTACTAGCATCTGTTCGTAAGAAAAATCTTTTGGAAGCATCGGGAAGTCTTAAAATTGGTTCATGCGAGAACAAATTTATAATTTTGTTGAAAGTTTCATTGCATATACCAGTCCATGTCACCTTCACCGGCATGTCTTTTTTTAACAATGAAGACAATACAGCCGTGATGGATTACAAGTTTGGTATGAATCTACTGTAATATTGAACAAGTCCTAACAAACTCCTGACCTGTTTCTTCGTCTGAGGAACTGCTATGTTTAGAATTTTGGAGACTGTACTAGGTAACGTTCGGATATATCACGATCCAATGATATGTCCCAAAAAGGTTATCTCATTACACGCGATTTGCACCTTTGTAGGTTTAGCAGTTAGATGATAATTCCTTAGAGTGTCGAAAACATATCTAAGTCCCGAAACATGTTCCTCAAACGACGAACTAAACAAGCATATGTCGTCAATATATGTAATAACGTCTGGTCTACCTGATAAAATTTGTCGCATAAGGCGAATGAAGGTAGCTGGCGCATTAACAAGCCCAAAAGGCATCACATTCCACTGGTATAGACCTTGTGGAGTGGAAAATGCGGTGTAGTACTTAGCCTTTTCGGTCAGTGGTATCTGCCAATAACCTTTAGTTGCGTTGGATAGACGTGGCAGTAAGTCGTCGATAAGTGGATGTGGTTCGCTGTCAACTATAGTCTTAGCATTTAATTTTCTATAGTCAACACATAGTCTGATGTTATTGTCCTTCTTCCGGACAATCACTAATGGAGAAGAGAATGGCGAATTACTAGTCTCAATGATTCCCAGAGACAACATCTGTTCAAGTTCCTTAGTAGTTTTAGCAAGGAAATGTAAAGGAACAGAATAGGGATGTACACGAATAGGTGTATCATCATTGAGAGTAATGTCATGACTGATAGCCGATGTGCGACCCGGGACGTCGGTCAATACATCTGGATAAGATTGTAATAGATTAGCAATCTGTAGACGCTGTTGCGGTGTAACCGTTGAAGAGATGGTTACATCCCGCCAAGATTCAGTAGGTTGAACTACTGGTACCGGTAACGGTAGCTGTACCTCAGGAAAAGAAGATTCTTCTTCCTGGATGACAGATAAGTTAGAATAATAACAAGTAGATACTGTGTTGTCATCTAGTTCATGAAAAATTGAGTGTAAGTGTTCAGGACGTGTATGAAATTGCTTGAGCATGTTAATATGAAATATCTTTTTGTGTCCCTTGATATCTAAGACGTATAAGAATAAATGACCAATAAGGAAAAGAAATGATGACTGACTAGAGCTGAGTCATCAAGAAATAAGACAAAAGGGTGAGCGTACACCATTATCTGCGTGGCGCAGAATCAGGTACTAATTGTAACTTTAGATAACGGTGATGAAAATAAACACCATTATCACGCTCGATTACCCAACGAGCGTCTCGATTGTTACGAAATGTAACCATCGCCTGTCTATTCTGCCCATTGCATGATGGCAGAAGACGAACAAACTTAACGTTTGCTGTATAATCAAAAAAAATTCTAAGTGCCTGCCAGGTAGTATCCTGCGGCAGATTTCGCACTAACACTGTGCGAGAATACGCACTTTTCCCAATATATGTAGTATCATTGTCACGAAATAGTGGACAATGATGATATGTATTCTTTGTCAAAGAATTAACCTTCCCTTTCAACACCGACATTGTCTTTCTGTTGGATGTCGTATCATCCTGACTGGACTGAGGATGATACCTATCATTGTCGTAGATTTCCGATAGGAGAATTAAGACTAGGTTTGGTCCCTTCTGAATAGGTTTGAATAGGTGATAGACTCAGTGAGAGTTAGTGAAAGGTAATAGAATTTCCACACACGTGAGATGATAGATTTGATATAGTGGCTGTCTCTGAAAGCGAAAAGAATTCTTCTCTCTCTCACCTATCTTCTACAACAGTTGTTACAGCGTCAGACAGACTACACCAATATACATATTACGTATATTTCTATCACTCACAGGCACGCACATACACGTGACGACAGGTAAACACACAGACGTGGGAAAACTATAACAATGATATATATATTATCTAGAACGAGCTGACCAAACACGATTATTAAGTTCAAGAGCGATTTTATTATCAGGAAAAATCGGCTCACAACATCAAAGAAAGTACATCAAGGAAAATACATATACACATAGTCATAAAAAATCAAGGAAATGTTGCAAGGATGATAGCCCCGTTATAGTGTTAACTCTAGGTTTAGCCCGGCCCCGTTAAGAGAACAGATGATGGCGCCCGAGTCACAGATACATAGGGTTTGAGTCTAAGAGTTTTTCTTTGTTTTATCTCGTAATTATATGCACAGAGTTTGAAAAAAAAATCTGATTTAACCTAAGACAAAAACACAAGAACTCTAGCCTTAGCAACAAATTATGCAGATTGAAAAAAAAAATTAGGACAGCAACAGGGTGTCAAAGATAAAATAGTGAAAAATATCACTCAAACCAGCGTACACTCATTCATTCCGCCATGGCTTCTCATACTTGTACTCACGACTTTGCTTGCTGCCTCTTGGAACACATTGATTTTAGATTTTCACACAGACTCAAAAAAAATGCAGTCTTCTGCCAAGAAGTCCCCAGTTCCAAAAGACGTATTTAACTTGGAGTCTCCGGGAACGACTACTTGGGTATGCAAATTTGTTCAAATGTCTGATTAAGTCACCTAACAATTATTCCAGGCGCGGGAGTTAGCAGAGCACAGTGTCAATAGCGTAGGTTTCTAAAAAATGATGAATGTCAGGTCGGTGCCTTCTCTCAGTATATGATTCACTTTAGTCACACCACAGATTTGTCCACAAGATATAATCTAGTCGGGAAATGATTGTTAATATTCACGCCACCAGGCAGCAAATTATATAGAGTTTCTAGAAGAAATTAAGTGCTGGCTCCAAGGTCCAGTATTTATCATTACAGTCTTTGAAAACCCGTTATAGGGATATTAGTATTTCTGTCTAACTTGCACCGTCAGATCAGTGTTACTTGAGAAAACCCACGTGGTTCAAAATAAGGACTGTCTATTTCTTCACAAGTATGGAAACTACTACTAGGTGCTGGTAAAGTTAGGGTCACCCCAAAACTTTCACTGTGTGGAGGGAAAATAACACATATAATATAATAAACAGAATCTGTACTGGTTAAAACTTACATTTAAACTTGCAAGCAGAGAGCTTTGCTTATCATTTAAACTTCCCGTGACGTAAGTTATATTTAAAAATCAGCAATCCTCATAAATTAGGAACACGTGCGTATCCCGTCATCATTCATGAGGCTGGATTCTAGAGTTTATACGTTAGTTTAGAAAAATACACTCGACTGAGTATTAGCAGTTAAATTAAATTTATAAATAGCTACAATTGCCGTTATAAGCTAGAAATTTTAATTTTATTCTGCTTTCCACTGAATGCTTCCCTAGAAAATATAATAGCCTACCACTTTATTTCTCTTCTGCGCTAAAGAAATAGATTAAAATGAATTAAGCGATTTAACACTTTAACACTCACAAAATCTATATATCTATCATATTAATTACCTCAACCACAGAATTACAGGTAGTCGCACAACTTAAGAATAAAAATGCTGAAATATTTCTGGAAGTCTAGAAGTTCGACAAATTGCCGAAACAAACTGAGATCTTCGCTAACAGCTATTCTGTTTTTCGAGCGACCTATCTACTGTGGAGTCTATGAGCGAGAATGAAATTAAAGTTTCAAACTTGGCCAATATCTTAAAATCAGACAAAGGGCCCAAACTTATTTCGCCAAGCGAAATTATCTCCCCTACTCCCAACATTTACGTCCGCTTAACGCGTGTCGTAACTGTCACCTACTGACCACGATGTACGCGTGTCAGTTTCAAATCCCAGACAGCCTGACTCCACTGTAGGGCAGTTTTCACACTACAGCTGACCATGGCCCAAGTGAGCGCCGTGTCAGTTTGGGATTTTCCAGACGAATGTCTGGATACTGACCGGTGCAGATGTAAAGTATCACACCTCACCGGGACTTATGCCGAGAAGAAGCTCGCGCGCTCGGTGAGAATGTAGACGATTTGCTACGTCCTGTGTTCAGCGAACCGACTTATCACGCCTTCTGACGCCCTGCAGCCCTGACATCTACGTCTTCTTCTTCTTCTTCTTCTTGCGATCGCATCTTTGATGATTACACCGTCAGACGAGTTCTCATGATGAATTCGACTGTTGTTTGAAGTTCCTCTTTAACTCCATATAGCTTTGAGTTTAGTGTTGAGTCATTGGGCCAGTATATCTTTCTTAACTGGTCATACAGAGGACAGTCCTGTAGAACATGCTCAGCAGTTTGTTCGTTTAATCCACATGTGCACAGTGGTGAAGCAGACAATCGTAGCTTGTGCATGTGTTTATTCAGTTTGTTATGCCCTGTCCTGAGTCGAAAAATAGTTGTCTGTCCCTGCCGGTCGAGAGTGTGATAGTCGTCTTTGGGTTGGTTCTGTTCTCTTCTGATAGTCTGGATAGCTCTCTTTTTCTCAAAGTATGTGACTTCATTATCTTCTTGTTCACATTCTCCTCCCTTTTTTGCAAGTTTATCTGCCTTTTCATTTCCGGGTACACCACAATGAGATGGTACCCACTGAAGTATGGTTCTCTTTTTGGCAGCTACCTTGTTTAGTTCATTTCTCAGATGCGGGAGTTTACCACCCTTGAGAGCTTGCAGGACAGACAGTGCATCTGTGAGGATGACTACCTGGTGGCAGTCAGAGTTGGTGTTATAAATCATATTTGCAGCTTGCTCTAGAGCTTGAACCTCAGCTGTATAGTTGGAACAGAATTTACCAGTGGGAATGTGCCTAGTCTCATAGTGGTTGTCAGGATATGAGATAAAGATACCGGCACCTCCATTCCTAACAGCATTAGTTGCTGATCCATCTGTATAGGCATGTATCCATGATTGATCGGGATAGCTTTCTTGGATCATACTCAATGTAGCAGTTCGTTTTTGCAGATCATTATACTCACATCCACTTGTGAGACCACTGACTGTTGTATTAATTTGGAGGGCACTGCTGGCCTGCTCCCATGGTACAGGGTATAGGGTGGGCTTCAGTGGTGTTGTCTTCATGGATAGGTCTTCTTGATGCTGTCTTATAAGTCTTTTCCCCCGATGCACAAAGCTGCTACGCTTTAGACGTCCCAATGCCAGATCATCTAGTCTTGCCTTCATTGGGTGCATTGGCATACTGTTGTACTTTTCCATCTGGATCATGGTTTTTTGTGTCTCTTCTATGGGACAATGTCTGTAATCCAGCAACCTTCTGCATCTCTGTTATTGGTGTAGTTTTCATGGCTCCTGTAATGAGCCTGAGAGCTTGATTTTGCACCTTGTCCAAAGACTGCAGATGTGAGTTAGCAGCTGATGACCATGCTGCTGAGCTAAACTCTAAGTGTGGTCTTATTACTCCATTATAAATCTTCTTTAGATTTCGTTCATTTGCTCCCCAGTTGGTACCTGCTAATTTTCTGAGTATGCCTAGTCGTCTTCGGGCCTTTCCTTCTGCATTTTCAATATGCTTATTCCATGTAAGCCTTTGGTCAAATGTCACCCCAAGATAGGTGGGGTAGCTTTCTTCCTTGATCACGGTTGTCCCTAGGTGTATGTTAGCTGATTTGTCCTTGGGGGCGAGGGAGAACAGTGTTGTGGAGGTTTTGTCTGTGTTTATTGTGATAAGCCATTTCTCTGCCCATGACACTAGCATATCTGCTGCCCGCTGCATTCTATAATTTGCTGTGGTGACATTTTCATCAGCGCACCAGAGTATTAGGTCATCTGCATATAAGGCAGCTTTAACTCCTGCAGGGAGATCTTTCACCAGGTCATTGATGTAAACAAGGAAGAGTGTTGGGGAAATTACTCCTCCTTGAGGTACCCCCTGATGGAGCAACACTTTTCTGCTCTGCAGACCGTCAAGAGTGACTCTAGTTCTCCTGTTATGCAAGTATGACTGGATCCATTTCATCATGTTGCCTTGGATTCCACTTCTCCTAAGTTTTGCAATGAGGCCATCTTTCCACACCTTGTCAAAGGCCTGCTTGAAGTCGACCCAGATCGTTAGGACCTTTTTCTTCTCCTGGAAGGCATCTTCTATTGCTTGAGACAAGTAAGTAACTTGGTCTTCTATACTGTAGCATTCTCTAAATCCAGCTTGTTCCGGCACCAGGATCTGCTCAGACTCTAAATACCATTTCAATCTGTGGTTGACTATTCGCTCCATAGTCTTCCCAACACAGCTTGTGAGACTGATTGGCCGGTAACTTGCAGCCTCGGTCTTACATTTCCCTTTCTTTAGTATGGGTATTGTGATGGCTTCTCTCCATACTTGGGGTACCGTTCCTTTCAACCAGCTGTGGTTGAATATCTCAAGCAGTTTTGTCTTTGCTGCTGAGCTCAGATTTACTAGCATTTCGTTGCTGATTTTGTCTGGGCCGGGTGACTTTTGAAACTTAAGCTTGGAAATAGCCTTCTGTAGTTCTCCTAGTGTGATGGGTTCCCTCATTGGGGCAGGAGTATCTGTCTGTCCCATGGTTGCCAGTATTTCTTTTCTTATCTCTCTCTGATGGTCTATGTTAATGGGTAAGTTGCTTTCTGAACTGTATCTTCTAGCAAACAAGTCTGCAGCTTGTTTTCCTCTGAAAAGTTTGCCACCTTCATCCAATGTGATAGTCTGCCTTGGTGAGGAATGCTCTTCATTTAGAGACTTGACTAATCTCCAAAGTTTCCTGCCGTCTTTCTCAAGGTTCAGCGATGCCGTTTTAGTTCTCCAGCTTTTCCGCTTTTCTTCTAGCTTTGTTCTCTGAAACTCTGCTACAGCCTTTTTCCATTTGTTGTGAGTTTCAAGTGAAGGCTGAGACTCTGCGTCCTTTCTAGCCTTGTCCATAGCTTCCTGACGTTCTTGGAGTGTGCTGGACCAGTATGGTATGTAGTTACGCCGGCATCCTTTGGGAATGGTTTCTTTTGCAGCTTGTAGTATGCATCTGTTGAAGTCTTTTACCACTTCATTAATGTCTCTGTTCTGTACCTTGAGAGTAGACAGCAGCGTGTTCACCTGATGCCTGAATAAACCCCAGTTGGCTTTTTTGTAGTTCCATCTTGTAATGGCTGGGCCTGTACTGAGAGTTGCACTCTGGACAGTAAGAAAGATTGGGCGATGGTCGCTTCCCCCTAGTTGGTCTCCTACTTCTCTACTAATAGATCCAGCTATATCTGGTGTGGAGAAGGCAAGATCTGGTGTTGAGGTTGTGTGCCATCCTCTGGAGTAGAAGGTAGGAGTATCTGTGGCATTATTGACTAGGATTAGGGAGTGATCATCTTGCCAAGTTTCAACCTCTTCACCTCTGTGATCCAGATGGTTATAGCCCCAGCTCTGGGAGTGGCTATTAAAGTCTCCAACTGCTATAAAGTTGGTGGCTGGTACCTGTATAGAGCTGAGACTCAGGGGTTTGTTGTTCGGACAGTAATAGTTCAGGAGTTCTATTTCCATCTTGTCTACCTTTATCTGCAGCAGCTGATATTCTGCTCCATCCATGAAGGTTTTCCTTTCGTGTGCAGGAATGTTATTCCTTACAAGAGTAAGTACTCCTCCTTTTCGTCTATCTTGTCTGTCGGATCTGAAGCATTGATATCCCCTTATTTTAAAGGTTTGATCTGCTTTCAAGTGAGTCTCTTGGATACAGCAAACACTGACTTGCTTCTCATACAAGATGTTTTCCAGCTCTGTCTTTTTGCTGTATCCAGCCTGCTTGCTGTTCACTCCCTCTGCATTCCAGTGCATCATGACAAGTGGCACTCTGGGTTTCTCTTTTTCTGTTTTGTTTTGGTCAGTAGTTCTCCTCCGCCGTCTGTTGACTCCACAAGACGGTCTAGAGGGTCCTCCAGTAGCTGAGGGTGGGCTCTGTCGAGGCTCAGAGCCCGGCACTGCACCTGCCTGGTGGAGCTCCACAGGGCGAGCACCAGAACGAGATTTATTTGACGGTGTACTCTCCATAGAAAAAAAAAGCGAGTTGCATGATACTGTGGTTTCCGGTGCGCCTTCTGGCCCAGTATCTACGACTTTAGCACCTGTTCAACGGGAGAGTGGGCTCATCCCTAATCTGTTTATGTTCCCAGTAGTAGACTATTCGCAAGCAGCCTGGGGGTGTCACTGCTCTGCGCGGACCTTGTTTACCGAGGCGGCGTCCGAGCTCGTATGGTGAAAATATGGTTGCGTTATCTTTAAAATAGCCCTGTCTTTCCCGTGGCTTTTCTGCCATCCTGCAACTTTGAGTTAGGGAGTTCTGAGCTCCAGTCTCTTTCCCAGGCATTTTATCCTGGCCTGGCACGCATACAGAGGACCCCACTTCTGGTTCTAAGTTAGCAGTTGGGGATAGGTGGGGTAGCACACTGTGCATTCCCCGTCATCCAGGGGGCTCTCCAACTATGCAGAGCTTGCACAATGCTGTGCTCTGGTTCGGGGCTCTCCCAAGGAATCCTCACGTCCTGCACAGAGCCACTTCCCGATACCCACCACCTGCCAACCCTCCATTGTAGAAATCTCCTGCATGCGGCCATCCAGTCAAGAGCCAGTATTAAGTCTGGTGCCCAAGTGATCCCCCCAAGCTCAGTGTGCAATGCTGGGTTCTCATCATGCTGCAACACAGGAGGGATTGTGATGCTCAGCCATCTCTCTCAATTCTGCACCGATAAGTGACATACATCTACGTAATATCGTCCTAGCGCGATTCTCAGTTTAAGAGAAAGGAAAACAGGTAAAGTTTGCAAATTATATGAGAATAATATTCGCAAAACGAATGGATGAAAAATACACAGGAAAAAAAAAGTACAGAGATATTAAAAGAGAGAGTTTTCGGGTGAAAGAATAGGAAGAAGTTGTAGGAAATTAAATGAATATAAAACCTACGTGACAGAGCCTCCCCCCTTTAAGATATGGAAGCACTCCATGTCTACGTTATGGAGTTTAATTTCCTATAACCGTAGCTTCGGGGTGTCTGTCTTCTTCCCTCTCCATCTCCCCCTCCATCTCTGTCCAATTCCTACTCAAGTCCACTCCTCAAAGTTTCCTTCCCCTGGAATGTCTCATATGCGCGCTTGAAAGAGCGTCGCCGCTTCTGACATTTTTGAAAGATTTCCTGTGATAGCGGTGGAATATCCCTGCCACTATCGTCATCTTCGTCAGTTTTGGCGATCGTCAGGAGATGGTCGGAGGTTGGCACTGGTTTTTCCAAGTATCTCTTTAAGAGATTTAAATGGAAAACCTTCTCCTTTCCTTCAATAGAGATCTGGTAGTTAGCCTTAGAAATCTTTTTCAGGACGGTAAACGGCCCTTGCCATCCGATCTTCAGTTGGTTGTTCTCTGTAGGGAGTAACACCAAAACTTTCTCTCCTGCTTCCAGTTCTCTCTCTTCCGCGACTTTCCTGTATCGGTTAGCGTGCTTGGTGCGTGCTCACTTAAAGTTAGTCGTTGCTAGGTCCCACCCTAGTTTCAACCGTTCCTTTAAAACCGACACATATTTACTGGCTGAGACAACTGTCTCATCAGCCTTCTCGTCTGTCAGAGACTGAAGTAAGGCTTCAAGCGGGCCCTTAATGGGTCTGCCGAATAAGAGTGTAGCTGGCGGAAATCCTGTGGAAGTATGAGGAGATTCTCTGTAGCCAAATAATGCTGCAGGAATACAGAGATCCCAATCTTCAGGTTTCACTTGTGCCAGCTTACTTAGCATCATGGTGAGGTTTCCATTAGCACGTTCCACGAGCCCATTTCCGGCCGGAGTATATGGCTTAGTGTGGATGTGCTGGGTCCTCAAGATCTTAACGATCTCATCCATCAACAGGTTTCGGTATGGAGATCCATTATCCGTCAACACTTGCTGAGGGAATCCCAACCGAGTGAAAATCTGCACGAGGGCTTCTGCGACATGCTTGGCATCTGCGCATGTTAGCGGGATAGCTTCTGCCCATAAAGTGCATGTATCGACTAAGGTCAGGATGAACCTGTTCCTTCTTTTAGTCCTTTCGAAAGGCCCTAAAATGTCGATCACAACCCGTTCGAATGGTGTTCCCATTATTGGCATTTCACCCATGTGGACTGGGGGTGCCCGTTGCTTGGGTGGCACACGTTGGCACTGGGCACAGGATTTGACATATCTGATGATATCAGTATTCACTCCTGGCCACCAATAATGAGTGGTTATACGTTGGTTTGTGGCGTTCTGTCCCATATGTCCGCTAAAGGGAAGAGAGTGCCCCATTTCTAGGATTTGGCTTCTGTACTGTTTCGGTACTAGGAGCTGGTTGTAACCTTGGTCAGGCTTGCCCGTTCTCCGATAAAGTACGCCATCCTCAGAAAAAATGTCCCCGTGCTGTTTGGGTTCCTTAGCCATGGGCAGTTTCCTAAAGCAGGGTGCCAAAGTAGGGTCCTTGTATTGCGCTTCTTTAAGTTCCATAGGTAACAAATTTGGCGCAGGCTCCCGTTCCTTCTTGGTTTGCCCTCTTGTAGTTACTGCTGCCACAATCGGCTCTTCCGGTTTCCCAATACACACGTATCTCCCGCCAAGTATGACTGGGTAGATGGGGTCATCCATAACAGCTGCTTTGATCACGCCTCTGACAAAGTCAGAGTGTATCTCCACCAATGCGATGGGAAGCGCTGTAGGTGCCTCACTCTTACAAACTCCACAAAGTTGGACGGTCTCTCCTGTCTCTTGACCGGGTTTAACCAGGTTTCTGGCAACAATGCAATCGTAAGAAAGCCCCGTGTCAAATAAGCAAGAAGTGTGAGAACCGTTCAAAATAACAATACCTCGCGTTGAGGGTCTATCCCCAAGAGGTTGGGAATCACTGTCAATAATTCCGCCTTGCGAGACTGTTAATAAGCATCCGATGCGTTTAGGCTCGGTGTGCTCGGTCTGATCATATGTCCCGTGCTCAGGGGTTCTCCCTTTGCCACCTTGTCCTTTCTGGCTACGCTGCCATGTAGGGCGGTCGGGTTGATCAGACTGTTTGGGGTGGTTGGGGTACTTGTTCTTGTAGAACTTGGATTTTTCAGGAGGGGGTTTTGAGGTCCAGTTTCTCTGTGGTTGTTTTGGTTAGAAGCCTGAGAAGATTGCTCTAGGTTATGTTTTCGAAAATGCTCCTCTGTCGGTTTCCGCTTTGTGGCCGGTAGTTCAGCCAGCGCATTGTGATAACGCTCAGACTTTTCCAAAATGTCTTCAAGTTTTTCTGCCCCCTGCTCAGCGAGAAATCTCCGGGTATCAGCAGACAAAGTGTTCTTTATTTGTTCAGTTAGAACAAGTTCCTCAAGACCTTCATAGGTAGAGGGGAGCTGCGAAAGCTCAAGGCACTTTGTTAGATATCCCTTAAGACGAGATGAGAACTGGTGAAAAGTTTCAGAATTCTCTTTCCGGCTGTTGCGAAACAGTTGCAAAAACTTGCGAGCGTTCATTTCAAAGCGCTCCAGTAACGCTTTCTTCAACACATCGTAGTCGTCTTGTTGGCTACTTTCCAGCTTAGAATAAACATCATAAGCAGAACCTTTTAGGGCCTGGGAAAGTTTCATATTCCAACGCGACCTCTCTAACCCGTACAGAGTTGCAATTTTCTCAAATTTTTCTAACCATGTGTCAATCTTCTCACTTGGACAAGGAAAAGATTCAAGAGTGAAAGACATAGCATTTAGTTGAAGAGATTGAGTGTTAGCAGGGTCAGTTAAGGAAGAATGAGGAGAAGACTCTCCATTGCTGGAGGTAGAGGCAGCGCCAAGACTTTGGACTTCTAGAGCCTTAAGAGCCAACTCATGCTGTCGTCGTTGCTCATTTTCTCTTTCCAAATGCTGTCTCTCCTTCTCTCTTTCCTCCTGCTGTCTTTCCTTCTCTCTTTCCTCATGTTGTCTCTGCTTCTCCTTCTCTCTTTCCTCATGCTGCATCCTGCGAATTTCCATTTCCTCGTCCATCTTCTTCTGCTGTAATAGCCGGTCTTCCGCTTCTTTCCTCTCCGCTGCTTCTTTTTCCTCTTTAGCTTCAGCTGCTTTCCTCTCCGCATCATATCTCTCAAGTTCGTCCCTGACAAAAGCTTTCGCTTCCTCTCCTTCCAGTCCCTCCTCTCTCGCTTCGTCCCTGAGGAGTTGTCTAAGCTTTGCCCTCTCGGCCATATTATGTCAGTGACTGAGACACGTGGAGATAGAAAATAGGAAAAAGAATAACCTGGTTCCTACCACTTACGAGAAAAAAAAACCAAAAATTCAAAAGATGATATCCTTAACCCTGGGATACCTCCTCCAAAGTAAAATCTAACTATCGCTGCTATTATCGGCAATAAAGCACTTAATGCAAAACACGACTACGCCAACTAAATGGTAGTTAAGATAACTTCTGAAAAATAAGTTGCTACAGTGGAAAAGCAAAAGAATATTGCAAAAATTAAAGAGAAAAATAATCCCTTAATTTTTTAAAATCCACTATAAGTTCGCCCCTGAAGTCAGATCGGGTAAGGGAGGGAATTAATCTGGACAAAAAAGTCCGAAACACACTCCTTAACTTAGTTCAAACGCCGTTCTGCCTCAGTACCCAGTGAATGTTATACACTCACCACTTTACCAGCATTTAGTATTACAATCAGCAGTTAACATATATCCCGACAAATCAACCTGTAACCAAAATGTATATTATTCAAAGATGCTGTGGAAAAAAAAAACTTATTAGTTTGTGTGGTCAGCACGCCCGTAAACAGATCGCTAGTCTAGGGGGTAATTATTTAAAGATATAACAACTCACAAGACATCACACTCTTACTCTATTACAGAATAAGAATCTTAAATACAAAATCCAGAATAGACGAGTCCACGTTTGTCGTACTCGTCTTCCTATTCTAAGTTCAAAGACCGGAAACGAGTCCCCATTTGTCGTAGATTTCCGATAGGAGAATTAAGACTAGGTTTGGTCCCTTCTGAATAGGTTTGAATAGGTGATAGACTCAGTGAGAGTTAGTGAAAGGTAATAGAATTTCCACACACGTGAGATGATAGATTTGATATAGTGGCTGTCTCTGAAAGCGAAAAGAATTCTTCTCTCTCTCACCTATCTTCTACAACAGTTGTTACAGCGTCAGACAGACTACACCAATATACATATTACGTATATTTCTATCACTCACAGGCACGCACATACACGTGACGACAGGTAAACACACAGACGTGGGAAAACTATAACAATGATATATATATTATCTAGAACGAGCTGACCAAACACGATTATTAAGTTCAAGAGCGATTTTATTATCAGGAAAAATCGGCTCACAACATCAAAGAAAGTACATCAAGGAAAATACATATACACATAGTCATAAAAAATCAAGGAAATGTTGCAAGGATGATAGCCCCGTTATAGTGTTAACTCTAGGTTTAGCCCGGCCCCGTTAAGAGAACAGATGATGGCGCCCGAGTCACAGATACATAGGGTTTGAGTCTAAGAGTTTTTCTTTGTTTTATCTCGTAATTATATGCACAGAGTTTGAAAAAAAAATCTGATTTAACCTAAGACAAAAACACAAGAACTCTAGCCTTAGCAACAAATTATGCAGATTGAAAAAAAAAAATTAGGACAGCAACAGGGTGTCAAAGATAAAATAGTGAAAAATATCACTCAAACCAGCGTACACTCATTCATTCCGCCATGGCTTCTCATACTTGTACTCACGACTTTGCTTGCTGCCTCTTGGAACACATTGATTTTAGATTTTCACACAGACTCAAAAAAATGCAGTCTTCTGCCAAGAAGTCCCCAGTTCCAAAAGACGTATTTAACTTGGAGTCTCCGGGAACGACTACTTGGGTATGCAAATTTGTTCAAATGTCTGATTAAGTCACCTAACAATTATTCCAGGCGCGGGAGTTAGCAGAGCACAGTGTCAATAGCGTAGGTTTCTAAAAAATGATGAATGTCAGGTCGGTGCCTTCTCTCAGTATATGATTCACTTTAGTCACACCACAGATTTGTCCACAAGATATAATCTAGTCGGGAAATGATTGTTAATATTCACGCCACCAGGCAGCAAAATTATATAGAGTTTCTAGAAGAAATTAAGTGCTGGCTCCAAGGTCCAGTATTTATCATTACAGTCTTTGAAAACCCGTTATAGGGATATTAGTATTTCTGTCTAACTTGCACCGTCAGATCAGTGTTACTTGAGAAAACCCACGTGGTTCAAAATAAGGACTGTCTATTTCTTCACAAGTATGGAAACTACTACTAGGTGCTGGTAAAGTTAGGGTCACCCCAAAACTTTCACTGTGTGGAGGGAAAATAACACATATAATATAATAAACAGAATCTGTACTGGTTAAAACTTACATTTAAACTTGCAAGCAGAGAGCTTTGCTTATCATTTAAACTTCCCGTGACGTAAGTTATATTTAAAAATCAGCAATCCTCATAAATTAGGAACACGTGCGTATCCCGTCATCATTCATGAGGCTGGATTCTAGAGTTTATACGTTAGTTTAGAAAAATACACTCGACTGAGTATTAGCAGTTAAATTAAATTTATAAATAGCTACAATTGCCGTTATAAGCTAGAAATTTTAATTTTATTCTGCTTTCCACTGAATGCTTCCCTAGAAAATATAATAGCCTACCACTTTATTTCTCTTCTGCGCTAAAGAAATAGATTAAAATGAATTAAGCGATTTAACACTTTAACACTCACAAAATCTATATATCTATCATATTAATTACCTCAACCACAGAATTACAGGTAGTCGCACAACTTAAGAATAAAAATGCTGAAAATATTTCTGGAAGTCTAGAAGTTCGACAAACTGCCGAAACAAACTGAGATCTTCGCTAACAGCTATTCTGTTTTTCGAGCGACCTATCTACTGTGGAGTCTATGAGCGAGAATGAAATTAAAGTTTCAAACTTGGCCAATATCTTAAAATCAGACAAAGGGCCCAAACTTATTTCGCCAAGCGAAATTATCTCCCCTACTCCCAACATTTACGTCCGCTTAACGCGTGTCGTAACTGTCACCTACTGACCACGATGTACGCGTGTCAGTTTCAAATCCCAGACAGCCTGACTCCATTGTAGGGCAGTTTTCACACTACAGCTGACCATGGCCCAAGTGAGCGCCGTGTCAGTTTGGGATTTTCCAGACGAATGTCTGGATACTGACCGGTGCAGATGTAAAGTATCACACCTCACCGGGACTTATGCCGAGAAGAAGCTCGCGCGCTCGGTGAGAATGTAGACGATTTGCTACGTCCTGTGTTCAGCGAACCGACTTATCACGCCTTCTGACGCCCTGCAGCCCTGACATCTACGTAATATCGTCCTAGCGCGATTCTCAGTTTAAGAGAAAGGAAAACAGGTAAAGTTTGCGAATTATATGAAAATAATATTCGCAAAACGAATGGATGAAAAAATACACAGGAAAAAAAAAGTACAGAGATATTAAAAGAGAGAATTTTCGGGTGAAAGAATAGGAAGAAGTTGTAGGAAATTAAATGAATATAAACCCTACGTGACAATCATCACCAAAGGTATTAAGTTTCCTACATGTCGTAGACATGTCTTTGCTGGGCAAAGTAAAAACTTTTTCATCATAATTATTTGTGTTAACTTTATGTTTCCTTTTAAGTCCAGCATTATTATTTAACCTATTATTCTTCCTCATAATGTTTTTGTCAATGTTGACAACGTCAACAGTTTTATTAGGATCAGTTATATCCTTAGTATGTTGTCCAATAGATCTATCATCTTCATCAATTTCCAGGATAGTACTGAGAGTGAAGTTGGAAACTGCTGTGCCACATGTATTTATGTTGTTGGCACGAAGTGTAGCCATATCAACAACAGCCTTAGCGTTGCTAAAAGAATGCAAATTTTTTTTTTCCCAATCATTAATTTCTTTAGGAGTGCAATCTTTACTCCCATGTATGCGTCCTAATGTAAGATCAGCTGATGGATTCTGTAGCATGCACACCTTGACATTACCTGAAAAAAATGGTGTATTAACATGTACTATGGCAGTGGGGTAGTACTCAATAGTACCCCCGAATGTCATGCACCGGACATAGTCCCCTGTTGCATAGCTAGGATGTACCAAAGACTGCCGAACTCCAATGGTTGTTGATCCAGAGTCTTTTAAAACTGAGACCACCGTACCATTGACTAATCCTCTATTGAACATCAGGGTACCCTTGCCATCGTTCGCTGAAAGACCAACTGCTGTATGAAGGTGTCCACAATTCAGCACCGTTTCCTTGGCCTTCTGAAAAATAGTATTACAATCTTGGCAACTATTTGCCACATTATAATTAATAGCAAAACATGCAGCAGAAGACTGTGTTGTATTATTGTCAAGTGGGACCTGAGCTATAGGGGTAGTATTATTTGTAACTGCCGCTCCTGTATTATGGTTGTAATGAGATGATCCCCGAGAATGAGATCGATTCCGAGTATAATTGTTAGAATTATCTCGTCGTCCTCTATAGTAACTATTATCTCGATGTCTCGAGCCATGATTATTACCATTCCAGTTATTATTATTATTGGGAGTATGTGATCGATTATAATTAGTGTTATGTTGACCATTGTGGTAGTTTGTTTGAGGTGAATAATTTCTATCTCGTGATCTACCTCTGTTGAACTCATTTTTATTGTTGAAATCATTATTATGTCCCTTCTGAAAGTTAACATTGTGATTTCTTTGGAACCTGCTTCTGTCTACACTGTGATGTCTTTGTTTGTTATTATGATTGTAGGCCATATTAGACGCCACAGGTAGAGGTTCTCTTAATGAGGAGTTAGAAATGGTTGCATTCGGATGTGCCGAACAGTAGTTTAAAGAAATTTTTTCTAACTCGTCGATAGTACCTGGTTTACGCTCCTGCAAATATGCAAAAAATGGCTGGCTAACCGAAGATAATACCTTATCCCGTAGTAGTAAATCAACTAATTTGTCGTACGATTTGTTGACTTCTGCCAGTTCAACCCATCTATTAAATGTATTGCGTATGTTCGCAATGAATCCTGCAAAATCTTTTGGAGATTCAGGTAAAATTCCCTTAAATTTCAACCTACAGTGTTCCTCGTCCAGGTGAAACCTTCGTAAAAGCAAGGACTTAATAGCACCGTAGTTATTTGCTATTGATGGGTCAGCATTTTGAGAAGCCGTCAGTGGTTCTCCAACCAAGAATTCATTTAACTTGAGTACCCATGACTCTTCAGGCAAATGGTTTGTTTTGCAAGTCTGTTCAAAACGTGACAGGAACGATGAAAGGTCGTCCACGTTCAAGTTGAAAATGGGTAATTTAAAGTTGTAGAAATGTTTAGTTTGGCTGGATGACGATCCATTTTGTGCGTTATTATTCTGATTTGCATCAGCACTTTGTGCTTGTAATCTTGCTGTCTCCAATTTAATACGCGCCAATTCCATTTCTTGTTGTAAAATAATTTCCTCTCGTTTCAATTTATTCTCTTCTTCCTGTCTGGCGATTGCTCTTTGCTCTTCTCTTTCACGTTGAGCAATCTCTCTTAATCTATTTTCCTTGGCAATTTGCTTCATCTCACGTTCCTCCTCCTCTTTCTTTAATGCAGCCTTTTGTTCCCCTATTTCTGCTTTATGTTTTTCCAGTTCTGCCTCAGCAAACTGACGAAGTTCTTGAGATTTATAACCATATTCCTTACCAATTTTAACGAAATGGTCGATAGTAAGCATTTTGACTTTTATCTGGTAAGTAATTATTGATAATTACTGATTAAAATAGTCAATAGTAGCTTCAGAGTAATTATTATACTTACTCAACTTAGGAATATTCAATATAAATAATCACAATAGTACTGAACTCTTATGTCTAAGTTCAACTAATAGACAATATTTTGTAACAATATTGTATCTAAATAATAACTATATCATAAATAGTTATGATATCTGTTAACTATAATGTAATTACATCACACAATTAATCTCAATATCCAATAATGTTGGGTATGATTCCTAGTAATTATATTGTTCAATGTACTAAGTCACTCTCTTAATACTAGAAAAGTATATTAAATAATATACAATGGGTCTATTACCTCAAAGGTAGACTATAAGATTATTTTATTTGGTCAATATATATATTATATTATTATGCCCTAGGCATCTCTTATAAATTGTAGTGCTACTTTCTTGGACTATCACTGCATAATTATGCAATGTTCCATATTAACCTTAAATATCAGAAAAAATTAATTAAATTAAATTACAAGTGTATTATTGCATATAATATCATATTATTAATGTAGTATTTAATATATATCATGAGGACAAACAAAACAATGATGCAACTAAAGGGTACAAACAATGTCAAGACGCAAACAAGACATTTTCACAATTAAAAAATGAATTTATGAACTAAATAAAACAAGCGGAAGTGTCACAAGCCAAATGAAGGGTCAAGGTCTGACCCGAGGTCAACTTAATATTCAAAGTACACAAAAAAAAAAAATGACTGCAAAAAATGATGACATCACAGGACTCATAACGGACGACCATTTAACAATCATCAAATAAATGATAGTAAGAGGAGACTGGACGAAATAGTTAACGAACATGATACAAAACTGAATAAAATTGTGAACTGAGTACGAATAAAATACACCAGTTATCTACGGAACGGTACAGCTAACACAAATCGTCAGACGACAGCAGATTTGGACAGACAGTCCAATGGCAAACCTCAATGGGGCTTCCAAAAGTGCAATCGTTTAACTGCCCTAAGAAACGACCGAAATCAATTCAGGCATCGTGAGAGCCACAGAATCTAATTTCGGTTCATCCTCCCTACCTCCCACGAATTAACAACACATTAAGACAACAAAAAGTACATTAAACATAGGTAAAAACATGCCGATGTAGGCAGAGGGCATGGACTCAGTTAGCACTGTTTGCAATAACAACAGTTAAACACCTAGACTTATCTTTTCCGTTGCTTATATCAGTGCTAGAGGTCGTCAACAGCTAGGCTAAAGCCCCTGACTGTCTGCTCCTGTAGTCCATATCATGTGTTTGCTTCAAATGGCTCATGTTTCCCCTGGTTAGACTTAGAAACGGCTTTGGTTTCTCCGACAGATCACCTACACGACTTTCGGTGACGTCACGTTGTCAGGCATTATAATGAGTACTGCGTCATCTTCGACTGGATCATGTGATCAAAAATTGATCGTAAATATTTGTGGTTAACATGTGCGTAAGGAACAGAAGTTTGTTTCTTTTTTCTGTCGTTCCCCGCATTCGGCCGCTACTTTGTTGCTGAGTTATTTGCCGGTTGCCCCATCGAGGCCAGCTCCTTGACGTGGAGATGGGGCTCAAGTACAGCCATCAGCGGCTGAAAAACCAAGACTGGCCAGGCCCTCCTACACTCGAGCAAGACCACAGTCTGCCCTAGCAAGTCAAGGTGCTGAAGACGGAGGCAACCAGCCAAGAGGCGCACCACAGCAATCAGGATGCCACGCACATGCGCTATGGAAGTATGCCTATATCTGCAAAACGTTATGGCACTCGCCCTGTGACGGACACCCATGCAGGCGCAGTGCCGGGCCCTCTGCCTCGGAAGGGCCCAACCCCTACTACTGGGGGTCCTTCTCAATTGCCCCGTGGAGCCAGGAGGCATGAGAATAGAGCTACTGGCCAAGCAAAGAAAAGACCATTTAAAATAATGCACTGGAATGCTGAAGGCGTCAATAGTAAAAAAGACGGCTACAGCAAAAAATTAGAGCTCGAAAATATCTTGAATAACTACAAAAGACAGTGAAGTTTATACAAGAAACAACATTGCAGATATAGACAATATAGTTCAAGCGAACGAAAGAAGAAGAAGATTTGCCGGTTGAAGATCATGCACTGAGTATGGCTACTTTAGTGATCTCTTGTTAATCGTGCTTTGTTTAGTATTACGCGAATTAGGGTGAAGGTGTTCATACAACTCAGTAGCATGGTATGAAGAAGTAGTTCATGTAACTTGAACTCAGCAAGATTAATGAAGTAATTAATGCCTTCAGATTGAGTCCGTAATATTTAATCACATGTACACACAGGATGATCATTTCAAATAGGAACAGAACATAAGTCCTTATAAGTCATGCATAAATTAATCAATAACGTAGACTGCTGGTTACGTGTCAATGTCCGTTTAAGGATACAATGCAGTATTGTCGTCAGAACATCACAGCTATATGCACGCGCAGCTAGACATGGCTACCTGCCGACAGTGAGACTGCGAGTCTGAATATTTCATACGAATTTGACGATTATTCTCCTCCTTCTGAGAATTCTAGTTAAATACTAACCTCCATAAATTTTCCTCTCATATAGAGTTCTAGGACTGACCCTGGTCCATCAAAAATGCACATATAAATGGCTATATCATGCCATTGAATTGGAAGGTTAACAAAACGCAGCTATTCAGCTTGGCGGTCAAGTAACAATGGGTAGCGTCTCCTAGTTACCGACTGTGTCCTAAACAACGCTAGACACGTCATAATCGATCGTGTATGGAGCGTTCAATAATTGAAACATCTATCGCAATATATTAAATGTCTTAACCTTTACGATTGCACGTCCGATAACCTTTAGCAGACGGCGTTAATATCATATACCGTAACAGGAACCTAAATGCAGAAATAGGAATAGACAACACCGGCTTTGAAGAAATCACAGGAAGGCAAGGATTAGGTATGATGAATGAGAATGGGGAACTATTAACTAATTTCTGTGCTTCAAATCAACTAGCTATAGGAGGAACCATATTTCCACAAAAAGAATACATAAGACAACATGGATATCACCAGACCACAGAACTGAGAATCAGATTGATCACATATGCATAAGTAAGAAGTTTAGTTCATCATTGCATGATGAACAAGTATATAGAGGAGCAGATGTGGTATCAGATCACCATCTTCTCTTAGCCAAAACAAAATTAAAACTCAAGAAATTTGCAACAGCACATAGCTATAGACACCAGTGTAATGTAGGATATCTAAGAAATAAGGAAATAAGAGAAACATTTTCAATCACAGTGTCCAACAAATACCAAGTACTCCAACAGCTGGAAGATGAAGCAGATACGAAAGACCAATGGCAACTAGTAAAAAATATATGGAACGAGACATGTGGAGAAGTACTGAGAAAAATAGAACATCAGCACAAAGCAATATTAACGTGAAAAATGCTAGTGGATGTCCAAGTTCATACAAGGCTGACAACTTCACCATACAGAATGATGGTTTCATGAACCACTACTATAAGAGCTGGTGACTGCTTTATGCGGGTTTCTCATAGAGAACTAAATGCAGAGGTAGTTAATGATGACAGAAATAATTTACATAACTGATATTATTGAGGGAGCCACGGTAGCACAGTGGTTAGTGTACTGGCTTCCTAGCTCAGTGGTCCATAGTTCGATCCCCAGTTGAGGTGGGATTTTTTTTAGACCGCAAACGGCTCCTGGTTTTATTTCCTCTTTAATATATATCATTCTAAAGGTAAAGTATTTTTGTGCGCCCGGGAGTTTCTGATCTTTTTTATGTTATGCACGCTACCAATTTAACGTAAGGTTAAGGCGGCCGGCGTGATGCTGACCACATCACCCCTAGTGTACCGATGGTCAAGAAAATATGGGCCTAACACCATATTCCCAATATGCCTCAATGCGCGTGTAAACGGGATTCTTTTACCTTTTTATTATGATATTAACCTTTTTAACCAGTGCATATTTATATGTACACGCTGGTCAAGACCGCACTCCACCTCTACGTGGTGGTCCTGGAAACAGTCTGCAGCAGTGCAGTCTGGCTGAGCGAGTGTGGATCGAAATGGGAAGGCAAACCCGGTCCTAAAAAATGCCGTGCAGAAGTCGGATGTGTCGACCGAAAGGTGCAGATATCACAGCTTAGGCGTAAACAGACACAACGCAACCACCGTCCTTTTCAGGGCGAACGAAGAAGAAGAAGATATGTACACATGTTTTATATAAGTGCAATGGGTGTTTTCCGCTCACTGGGATTAACATTAATTCTCAGAGAGGGTAAAGTTCTGAGGCAGATGGGATGGCCGAAATAAATGGAGGGACACCTAATTTTCGTGTCAGGAAACCCAATACTCAGGAGGGGATTTGTTCCTCTCTTATTTCATGATACTAGTCGGTGGTACCAGTTGGTGGTACCGGTACTAGTTTGTGGAACATGTGTGTGGTATAAGTGGCCTTCAGTCGAAGCTAGGCACCAACATCAGACGCTGGACCTTCTTCATAATTACCCCACGATACTACGAGGGACGTGATACAGCCACCAGGCGACCAGTAACGAGAGTGAACCAGTCTGCACAGAACCAACATCGGTGTCATGATTTGATTGAAATGTCTGACACTTTGGTCTGAGTGGTCTGCCCTGTTTTCTTTCTATTTCTTTTTTAAGCCCACTTTTCTGTCTTATTGCTCTTAATAGCTCTAATTCTGTCCTTACTCCCGTCACTCTTGCATGGGCCAGGCTATGTCCACCCCATCTATGTGGAAAAGCTGCATTTTTGCCAAAGGTCTTTTAATTAGCGATTCTTGGTGAGCGGCAAGTTTCATTTTTCTTTCAGTTACAGAGTACCCGTCAGTACGGGAAGAATTCCCTGCCCTTATTTATGCCGTCCTCGGTTTTTCATCTTGAATCTCGATTTCCGGACGCGGGTAGAACGGAAAAGCGTTGCTAATGTTACGTCGCTTTCCCCCGTCTCTCGAGGCGGCCGGGGAAGCTTTCCCTAGGTCTTACGTCTGAATTTTTTTCATCTAGTGCACGTTCAGAAGCTGCGCTCAGCCACCTGTAGACTCTATCTTACTATTTAAGCTAGGCGTCCCTAACACTCTTTACCATTTGCCTGTAGAGGAATCATTGCCACCTAGCTAAGAGCCGCCATTCAGTTGAAAGCTAATAACAGTTGTGTGTGGACTTCGATTCTTAAATTTGGTAAGCACATTTACTTAGTTAATTTATTGGGGTTTTTCCTCTTTTTTAGCTTAATCATATAGAGTCGAGATCCCGTGTTGCTTTATTTCCTCTTTAATATATATCATTCTAAAGGTAAAGTATTTTTTTGCGCCCGGGAGTTTCTGATCTTTTTTATGTTATGCACGCTACCAATTTAAACTCCGCTAAGAGTTACGCCAAAAGAGGGATTTTTCGAAAAACAGAAGAGTATATATCATTTTTTTCCAAGTTGGTTTTCTATTTGGGCATGTGTATAAATGATTATGTAAAGATTTTTGCTACATGACATACAGGGTGTCCATAAAAGAATGTACCTATTTAAAGTTAAACGTCTTTGGTGTCATATCCAGAAGGACGCTTTACGGGCCATTTTTCTTTGCTGAAAAAACAGTTACCTGGACATGCTCGACAATTGGATGATGCCCCAACTTGATGAGGACTCACGGGATTTCGTTTTCCAACAAGATGGAGCTCCACCCCAATACCACGGAACAGTGAGAGGGTACCTCAATGAACATCTCCCACAACGGTGGATCGGTCGCAGTGGTCCTGACGATGCAGTGTTGCCGAGATGGCCCGCTGTAACGACTGTTGTTTGCTTCTGTTTGTAGTGGGTCTATTAATTTGAGTACATCATACTGACAACACTAATGCATAAGGGCATTGTCACTACAGGACATGAAAACTGGCAGAAGAACATAAGTCGCCTGGTAATGGGTCCACGTTACACGTCGTTCAATATTTATTTAGTTCTTCACAAAAATTCAAGCAATGGCAAAAAATGTAGAATCTTGAAACATCTGTCTCCTCAAATAAATGCATGGTCATAGTATGTAAGTATACATGGTGATATATCATAAATATTCGTCTCATCTATTCAGTTCTGGCCGTTGTACTAATAGGTGCGTGTCAACCACGGACACCCAAGTAATGCGAACCCAAAAACGTGAATTTATATTTCTTGAATAAAATACTTCTCTATAAGGTGCGAAACTTCTTCATAAGTTCGGGACCGTCTTAACGATCGTTGAAAAACAAGTGGCGGCCTTCGAAAATAGGTTAATGCCACATAAAGGTACCAAATTCCTCCACAACTCCGGGAGCTCGAAAAATACGTCTTGCTTGGACGAATGAAGTATACGAAAGGCCCAGAATATTAGCTGTTAGAATAAATTAGCGCCACCACGTTACGTCATTGACAACCGGTGACATATCAAAGTATAAGGCGTTCAATCCAAGTTAAAGATCGTGCAAAACACGCATTACAACAAAAAGACATATCTCCTCAAATAACAATGGTTATATGCCTGCGTGTGGCAGTATACCATGACATATTAACTTTATTCTTTAACAGCCCCGGGTACCCCAGACATGACACCATGTGATTTCTTTTTGTGGGACTTCATCTAGGACAGAGTCTTTGTCCCACCCTTGCCTCTAGATCTGGTGGAGCTGAGAGAGCTGATCATTGGAGCCTTTGCTGCTGTTACAGGAGACATGCTGATTCGAGTGTGGGAAGAAATGGACTATCGACTAGATATCTATCGAGTCACGAAGGGTGCACATATTGAGTCTTTGTAAGGTATGCTTAAAAACTTGCAGAGATTATCTTACTTTTGTGATAGAAAGCAACCTCGGACCACATCATGGGGCCGAGAATAAATTTTTTGAAAAGGGTACAATCTTTTATGGACAAGCGCACAGCTATTTTGTAAGTTCACCCAGTGGCAATTCTAATATTGGGTAAATATCACTCGGGTCCGCACTCTATTCTCATTGTTTCCTATGTTTCCTATTTTAGAACTGACATGTGATGGTTGGATGCTTAATGTTTGGGTTTCGCATGTTACCACAATGGGTAAGGGCACGCGTGGGTGTGTATATTTTAGCCTTTAAGCGCCGCGGCGAAATCTTCGCGCATCTTGGAGAGCGATTCACGCAAGGATTGGTTACCTGTCTGAATGGTTAGGAAGCAGAGCGGGGGAGGGGGGGGGGGTACGGTGGTGTGTTGTGATTTTGTATCGAGTGAGAGAAGGTGGGGTGTGTTTTGATCTAGTGAAAGAGTGTAATTTGTTTGTAAACATTAGAGATGGCTGGCAGGTGTTAATGATATTTTTGACTTGTTTGTTTATTTCACATGTTGGCATAGGAAATGAAAAGGCGGATAAAGAAGCTAAGAAAAGTAGAAATACTATAAACCAAATAAATGTGGGGATGAGTAAAACAGAGATCAAAAGCTTAATTAAAAGAATAATAACTGAGGAATGAACAGTAGAGTGGGATGGAAGTCTGAAGGGCAGACATGCATATAAATTGTTCACGGCTCCAACAAGAACGTGTAAGGTATCTAGAGAACTAAATATTCCTAGCAAAAAGAAACGTCTTATACTGCAACTAGGAATGCGCTATTTTAGAATAGAAGAACTTTACTGTACAAAGTGTTTAGACAAAAATAATATAGTGCATTTCCTATTAAAATGTAGGAAGTATGAACAACAAAGAAAACCAATATTCGATTATTTACAGGGATGCAGTTCATCCATAACACATGCCAAATCCTGGAACATTACATGCTCAGGGGACTCACTATGAACAGCAAATCATACTGTGATCTGTTTCAGAAACTCTTGAAACCTGCAATCTGGTCAAAACGTCGCGGCTTGCTCAGTTCTGGTGTGTTGTTTACAGCATGATAACGCGCGGCCGCACACAGCTCGTGCGACAGTAACGAAAATCACAAATCTGCTTGTGGAGTGTCTTCCACATCCTGCATATTCACCGGACCTCGCACCGAGTGATTATCGTGTGTTTGGACCCCTCAAGGAGGCACTCGGTGGCAAGAGTTCAGTACGGACGATGAGGTGAAAGAGGCGTGGCTACGCAGTCAGTCAGAAGATTTTTTTTCCTCGCGGAATCCAGGCATTAGTGAAGCGCTGGCACACCTGCATTGAACGTGGTGGGGAATATGTTGAAAAGGGATTAAGTGCTTTCATTCCTATTTGTGCATATTCTGTTAATAACAAAATATTAAGGTTACGTTTTGACTCCTCCTCGTACCTATTTATTTTTTTCAGACAAGAATTACTGTACCTCAGTTAAGTGCCTGTTACCTAGGCATGAATCACTTGTCCAGTGTTCCCTACCTGACGGTAGCAAGCACTGTACAGTACATGTTGCCGGTTTAGTACTTCCTGCCTCCTACACCGGTCTTAGTATATTCGGCGCCTGGGGCGAGTCATTTGTCTTGTGGACCTACCAGCGAAAGTTGATTACACTCTCCTGGAAAAGAGTACAGGTATGTAAGATTTGTAAATAAACTGGCAGATCAGTTTTAGATGGTTATTACTGACAAAACAAAAAACACAACAACAACTAAACACAGAATTTTAAACATATTTCACGCTTGGGTTTATTGTTTTCTAATTAAAGATTTACGCTGCAATTCAGCCTGGACGAATTGTTGTCATAGCTGATGAAAAGTCGATTTCCCCCCCATCCCGGCCATAACGGCGCCGCTTGGCCTGAGCGCCCAGTGTATTTTTTGTTCCATGGATAATTGATATGTACGTGTTAGTGTTTTTAGCACCCGATGTGCTGTGGACCTCATAAAGAATGGAAATATAGGCTGAAAAAATATAAACAAAAACCAAAAAAAAAAACTTAGCGGAGAACTGTGAAGGACGAGATGAAACTCATATGAGTCGTCTGAAGCGTGAGTATACATTTTGTCAGTGCACAGTTTCAGTTTATTTGCAGCAGAAATAGGCACATGACTGCTAGTAAATAAAGTGGAAAATCAATTTAAACAGATCTGTAGAAGTAAATGAAAATCAGATGTATATAATAGCATTGGTAAGTCCCTAACTAACGACATAAACTGCCCGCTGACTGAGAGAGGCGATCATTAAAGTTATTTTTAAATGCTGAAGATACCAAGGCACGGCAATATGTTAGTGGTTAGAATATCTCCCTTCAAAGCACATATTCTGTGTTCGATACAGTTTTTATAAGAGTGTTTTTGTTAACTATAGTTTCCAATTGTCTGTGTGTGTTTGTCACGAAATAAATTCGTTCTTTTTTCTGGTCTTTCTCTCCACTGTGGTATTATTATCTACCATTCTTTCTACGTGCTAATTCTTCCAATATTTACTGTTCATGCTTTCATAATTCAAGATTTTCTTTTCATATTTTGTCCTATTTTGTTACTCCCTTACTAATTACCTTGATCGCTTAACCTGTTTTGACACAATATTGACTTTGTTTGTGCTAAGCGGAGATGCCACATTGACTTTTCTTTATCGACGCTCCGGACGGAGTAAAAGTCTACACTGGACGACATCCCCATTGTTAATTCAGACTTCTTGTATGGGAGGATACACAAACACGTTGTTCAAAGTGGTCCAATAGGGATGGACAGACGTTGTTTGGAGATAAGGTGGCGGTTAGCAAATATACAGTGCCCAAATAATTGTCGATGACAATTTTGATAAAAATTAAGACACGGACAATAAGATAACAAATGTGATTTTTTTTAGCACGGAAAGATACATAATCGCTTCCGCCCAGACCTTGTTGTGATCAATAATTACAAGAAAGTGGCATTATCATTAATAGATCAATGAAGTTGTGAATTGTAAATATGATAAATACTCACTAAGAAATGCACATGAATGTAGCCGAAGAAATATTGCAACTTCGTACACACCTAAATAATAGGGGCTGCACAGTATTACTAGCATGGATACCCTTGCACATGGGAATAGAAGGAAACGAGGTGGCCGACAAGGAAGCAAAAACAGGTAGAAGCAGTCCAAACCATATAAACTCAGGGTTAGGCACAACAGAGTTCAAAAATTATAATTAAAAATATTATAACAAATGAATTGACAGAAAACTGGAAACAAAGCCAGAAATGCCGACACGCTTATAAACTGCTAAAAGATCCCACACGGACATGCCAGATATTTAGAGAACCAAAAATACCATGCAACAGAAACTGACTAGACTTCAACTAGGAACCTGCTATTTCATGGTGGAGGAACCCTACTGTGTAACATGTCTTGAGAAAAATACCACAGCACATTATGTGCTAACATGCAAAAAATATGAACAGCATAGAAAACTACTCATGGAATACTTGAGAATACAAAACTTGCCATCACCATCACTAGAAACTTTACTAAAAATTGACCTACCCAGGGAGCTACACTGCCATCAATGGTACCTATACCTTGTAGCGGTATGGCAGCTTGTGTACCCTGACAACCCCCAGAGCTATACCAGTGTAAGTTTTTACTCCTTGTAGGTTCAACCAAGCTGGACTGGTCTGCGTGGGTAGGGGTCAGACAAAAGCTGGTACCCTGATCCTCCAGGTTGGGGGTTTTAGCGTAGGGATGACACCTCTGTCTATGGAAAAAATCACATATATTACAGAAACGGCAACAAATGGAAAAACCTTGATGCGGGACGGACATCCGGAGTCTCAGGCCCGTATGACTGTCAGTGGTGAAAACCAAAAGAAAGCCATTGGCATGAAAACGGATGCCCCAACAGCTAAACACGAAACTAGAATTGGATTTTGGAACGTCAGAACTATGATTGAGGCAGGAAAGCTGAGGCAGATCACAGCAGAGATGATGAACTACAAATTACATATCCTGGGAATAAGTGAGAGCAGATGGACCGGGACGGGGAGAATAAAAACAACTACAGGGGAAACCGTACTTTACTCTGGTAGAGGCAATGGTCAGCATAACGAAGGTGTAGCCATTATCCTGAAAAAAGGAATGGATAGGTCTTTACTGGAATGGAAACCCACCAACAACAGACTGGTAAGAACAAGACTGAAAGGGAGATTCACCAACACCACAATTATATAATGCTATGCACCAACAAGCGACAGCGATGAAGAGGTCAAGGACGAGTTCTATCAACAGCTACAAAAGGAAATGGAAACTGCACCTAGGTACGATCTTATTATAGTAATGGGAGACCTCAATACGAAAGTTGGAACACACAATACTTATAATGAAAGAGTAATGGGGAAATTCGGCAGTGGAACAGTAAATGAGAATGGGGACAGATTAATAAGTTTCTGCAGTATTAACAACCTGGTCATTGGAGGAACACTTTTTCCACACAAAGAAGTGCACAAGTTAACGTGGGAATCACCAAACGGACGGGACAGAAACCAGATAGATCACATAATGATCAATGACAGATGGAGACATGCATTACAAGACGTAAAAGTAAGAAGATGCGCAGATGTGGGAAGTTATCATCACCTAGTAGTAGCAAGACTGAAGGGGAAACTCATAGCTGCTGGACCAGTTGCAGTCAAACAAAAAAGATATAACATCACGGAACTTAAAGACACCCTCACCAGAAAAGCTCTCGTGGTTGATGTAAAGAGACTACATCAGATTGCCAAAAGCCGGGAAAGAGCAGCGACCGATGATGTAGACCAGAAATTCAACACCATCTCAACAATATGCAAGAAAAGCAGCGAGTCATGCTTGGGATTCCAGGAAAGAAAGATACAAGATTGGATAACACCAGAAACGTTAAACACCATAGCGAAGAGAAAGAAAATGAAAAGACAGAAAACAGAAGCTACGTCTCCCAGGTTAAAGGAAATATATAGCGAACAGCACAGTCAGCTGGACAAAGAAGTAAAACGTCAAACCCATGCCAACAAAAGGACATTTCTGGATGACCTTGCAAGACAGGCAGAAGAGGCAGCACTGAGAAGTGAAAAAAGCACAGTTTATAAAATAAATAAAACTATCAGTGGAAAACGAGGTGCAAACAATATAACGTTAGTAAGAGACAAGCAAGGAAATCTCATCACCACAGCACAGGGGCAGGAAACAAGATGGGCAGAGCATTTCAGAGAAACTCTGAACAAAAAACCACCAGAGACACAGTTGAATGTTCCTGAGGCTGAAAATGATCTAGATGTTAATACAGACCTTCCGCGAAAGGAAGAAATCATCACGGCAATCAAAGGGTTGAAGAATGGAAAAGCTCCTGGCCACGATAACAAATGCTGAGTTATTCAAGGCCGACCCTGAACTAGCAGCAGAACTATTAGAACCACTATTTGCACAAGTCTGGGAAACTAAGACAACACCACCAGAGTGGAGTAAAGGAATAATTGTCAAATTACCCAAGAAGGGCGACCTTGCAGACTGCAACGACAACAGAGGAATTACTATCCTCTCAGTTTCCAGTAAAATACTGGGCAGGATAATCATCCAGAGAATTTCAAAAGCAGTTGACCATAAACTGAGGAAAGAACAAGCGGGTTTTAGAAAGAACAGAAGATGTGTAGATCACATATTCACCCTCAGGAACATCATAGAGCAGTGCTCAGAATGGCAGAGACTGCTATGCATTAACTTTGTTGATTTTGAAAAGGCTTTTGACAGCATACACATGGCTTATGGAATTCCCAACTGCCTTGTTTCCATTTTAAAAAGCCTGTATTCTAACTGTACACGCAGTGTTGGATTGAGTAATCTAACTTTCGAAGTGAAAACAAGAGAGCGACAGGGATACCCCCTTATCAACATTATATTTGACAGCCCTAGATTGGGTGATGCGCCAGACAACAGAGGGCAGTCCAAGAGGAATTAGATGGACAACGTTTTCTACACTGGAAGTCCTAGAATATGCAGATGACATTGCACTACTCGCGCATTCACATCAACACATCCAAGAAAAAACCGATAGACAGCATAAGTATAGCCAGCTGGTGGGTCTGAACATCAATTTGAAGAAGACAGAGGTCATGGCACTCAATGTGGGCAATCCTGAGCCAACAACAAATAAGGAACCAGAAGTTAGAACAGACAGCCACATTTGCTTACCTAGGATGCATATTAACACCTGACGGCGGAACAAGCAAGGATATTAACAACAGAATGAATAAAGCGAGAACAGCCTTTGCTGGTGTGACAAAGTGTAACAATACCGGGGGCATTATTTACATTGGCAAGATCGTAGGGAGAATATCTGTGTTTGGACCGCGCAGTAATAAATTCATTGAAAATCAACGGATTGGCAGCAGGCTATTCTACTTCATCAAATCATAGAGGAAGAGTAGACCTAAGTGTGGTTATAGCCAGGAAAATGGGGAAAAAAAACACACACACAAATAGTAATACGTCTTACAAGGAGAAGGACAAGAAAAACCTACGTTGCGGCCACAAGGCCTTCGTCAGGGACAGACAAACAAGAGACAGGAGGGAAAGAAAATGAGAATTAAGTAGAGAACATGAAACTATAAAAATAAGAGAAAAAACTCCATTGTGTCCAGTCACATGTGAAGCAAGATGGCTGCCACTAAACCGGAAAGAGGAAGTCGAAAGTACATTAAAAACAAAAAATAAGAAATAATGAAAACAAGGACTGGAAAGAGTGAGAAAAAAAATTAATTAAATAAATAAATAAAATGAAAAAATAAATAAAAATATAATAATAAATAAATAATAATATTAATAATAAAAAATGAATTAAAAAAAATAAATAAATAAAAAAAATAAAAAAAAAATAATAAAAATAAAATAAAATAAATAAACACATTTTAAAAAAATAAAAAAAAATAAAAAAAAAATAAAAAAATAAAAAATATATATATATATATATATATATATATATATATATATATATATATATATATATATATATACATATATATATTAATAATAATAAGTAAATAAAAATTAAAAATTAAAAAAATTGTAATATATATATATATATATATATATATATATATATATATATATATATATATATATATATATATATATATATATATATATATATATATATATATATATATATATATATATATCTATATATATATATATATATATATATAGGGAGCCGCGCTAGCGTAGTGGTTACAACACCGCTCTGGCGACCGGGTGATACAGGATCAAACCCGGGCGACGGCATGTGAGGATTTTTCGTCGACCGGGATTTGGACTGGATTAACTCGAGACCTGGCGAGAACATTTGAAGGAGTGTCGTCGACCAGGGACTGGCGGCTCCTGAGCCGACCTAGCTGCAATGGGTACCTCCGAAATCGGCGAGTATTTGCCTGAATGGCGAGGGACACCTGTCTCTGTACAAGAAATAAAGGGATACTCACGTAAAATCAATGTCAGGTTAGACATAAAATAATAACCTGAGATTTCGCCTCGAGTATTAGCGGGCGAACGCAAAAAAAAAAAAATATAGTGAGGGAAAAGCGATTTAAAAAAAAAAAAGCGCGATCGAATCAAAGTAGACAGTCATAATACAACTGGGACTCGATAGAAAAAGGCGTCTCAGAATGTTGGGTATTCAAACCGTGTGGTTTGAGGCAACCCATAAGATGGAAGAGGCGTTGTTCCTGGCGAAACCTACTGTTGGCGTTCGAGGAACATGATCTGATGGCTGTCACCTGGATGTCAGTGGCACAGTGGTGGTCAGGGCTAGTGCCCTGTATATATACTAGTCAGGGCCATTGAAGTGGATAGCCACAGATGTGGATTTAAACTGAGAGATGTCGTAGAGGTGTCTGCAGAATCGGTCGTGTGCCCGTTTGGCCGATGTAAGTAATGGTGCAACGTTTGCATATAATAGCATAAATGACGTTGCGTGACTCACATGTGAAGACATGGTGATGGTGAACTTGGCGTTAGGGAACGAGAATTATAGCCAGCAAGACAATATCTTTTATAATTCTGGGGATACGATCGCGTAAGTGGGTCAAACAGTTCTGAAAATGATGAAAAGTGTGGTTTTAAAATTCATAGAAAAAGGAAGGACACACACGAAATGAGAGAACGCAGAGGACAAAAGGAGAGAGCTAGTCACGTATTCCTTCACAATTGAGTATTTGTGATGGCCTGCCTTTGCCAGAAGTAGTCCTGTTAGTGTATTTCTGAGAAGACCAGAGGGTTTCGGTCATACCTATAGAACTTAAGCCAGAAGTGAGAACCCAAGCGTTATCCTGCATAGCGACACGAAGCACTAAAGCTGGTCTACCTGGTTGTGCTGGTATCCCTAATACATGGGAAGATCAGCCGAGTCTATATAGTCGTGTGGAGTCCACCAACATTGTCAACCATCATTTAAGGAGCACTCAGTTAAGTGCAGAAACAGAAGAACATTAGATCAATTTATGTGTGAAGAGTCAAGTCATATGAAGAAAAAGACTGGTTAACGTTTTGTCAGGAAAGCAGAGACACTATAATTCAGTTAAAGTAAACACTATAATATCATTGTGATTTCTCTGGATATTGTGTAAATAGAAAATTCATATCCATGTAGCATCTCCATCAATTCCAAGAACAGAAGAAAAGAGAATCATTATAAATAAATTGATTTTAATTGTAACTTGGATTTTTTAATTTCATAAAGTTACCATTGAGTTCAATTTGAATTTCATTATTAGTTAAAGCATAGAATAGTTATTACGAAAAGACGCTCTAGGCTCTTGATCTTCTTATTACCACCGGACCAGGGGTCTTTACTGTCTGACTATCATTTGTGCTATCATACACCAGTGCTCATTTCTGAGACTGGGGTATATCTTGTAGTTCATTATTCTTTATTGAACTATCATCGACTGTCATCAAGACAACAACCACTATACATACCATCTCGTTACACTGGTCCCAGCAACATTTGGAGGTCTTCCCAGTGCAGCACAAACACAAAATTAAGACTGTATGAGAGCTGTGTACTTTCTGTGCTTCTCTGTGGTGCGGAGTGCTGGAGAGTAACTCAGAAGGAAATGTCGAAACTGTCCTCCTTCCACACAATCTGCCTAAGGAAAATTCTCCGAATCTTTTGGCCGAAAATCATCAGCAACCAAGAACTACTTATTCGGAGTAACAAGGAGGACATGCACGCCATCACAGCTGGCAGACGCTGGAGTTGGGTTGGCCACGTCCTCAGAAGGGACCCTGATACCATTACAAGAACAGCTATGCTATGGACCCCCGAAGGAAAGCGAAAGAGAGGCCGACCAAAAACAACCTGGCGGAGAACTGTGGAAGCCGAGATGCAAAGAATGAACCAGATTTTGGGCACTGTACGAAGGATGGCTGCCGACCGAACAAAGTGGAATCAATTTGTTGCTGCCCTACAAGACGCCACCAGGCATGATGGCCACTGACTGCTTTGACGGTCGGCGGCTGTGGATCAAAGAAGAAGAAGAGGGGGCTACACAACATAATACAAGTTTATATTACCAAAACAAGAAACAACATATAATAACCAGAACAAATGAAAATGACAAGGAAACAAATGTCCATACAATACCAGTACAAGAATTAAACAAAAATAAAAATAAACAAACAAATGCCCAGCAGATACATTTTTTAAAAGATGTCAATAGCGAGATAGAGCAATATAGTATCAAGGAAAAAGATACATTACAAACACCAAACACATTAAACAATGTCACAACAAACGGCAGATAAATGACAGCTTGGAAGAACCAACACACAAGATGAAAAACAACAATCTAATACGATGTACAGAATGACGAACACTATATACTCTAATTATAACCCATATGGGGTTGAACTGTGTATCCCTTGCACGCGACAAACACCAGTTTTCAAGTGCAGAGGTAAAAAACCAAACCAAAAAGAGGTATGGCGTCTGCCTCTAATTCTGAAGGTACCGGGTTCGCTCACAGTGTAGGGAATATAATTGATGGACATTTTTATTTCAGAACAAGCGGTTCCTAATGAAATCATACCCATGATCTCCTGAGTAGTGAGATCTCCTGGGTAGTGAGATCTCCTGGGTAGTGAGATCTCCTGAGTAGTGAGATCGGATGCATAGCCTTCTCGGATAAGTGCGAAAAAAGAGGTCCTGTGTGCAAGTTGCGCACGTTAAAAATCCCTCGGTAGTTGGAAATCGTAAAGAGTAGGCCTGAATATGTATTATTTAGTTAATGTTTTTCTTCCAGCCGAATAACTATCGTTGCGTAATTGAATATAGTTGGTTTTTAAATTAAGAGGGGAAGGGGTTAAATAGTAGGCGTAGGCTACATATTCATTTTAAGTAGCAGCACGCCTAGCTCGCATTACTAGGATACGCCCCTGCCTGACATGGCAAAATTTGGAAACCTACTCACCACATAAAATATTTATTGAATGTGTGATTCCTGTATACCACACATTAGGATCCTCGCCAGTGCTACCGAATACGTGCACTGTGCTGTTATCCTCTTTGTATGATCTAAGGAAGGAGATCCGAGCACTGACGGAATTGTCCGTGTGCAATGAAGATGTCTCCAAACCAAACCAAAAGCCTCTTTACTTGAAAGATTGTTATTTTGTCTGCACAAGTTAACTAATTTATATTTGACTTCTTTCTGTCTTTTGAGTATTACAAGAATGGGGCAAAAATGAAAGAGGGGTAAGAGATTTGTGACGTCCCAGAAGAAGTGGGGGCGGGGGGTTGTTCCTGTGTTTTTGTGACACAATTTGAGCGGCGGGGGGGGCGGGGCTAATGTGGCAAAAAATTGTGTGAACAAATTTGCGGACGATCCCATCTGAGAGCTAACAATGAGAACGAATATTTTGTAATGTGCACAGTGATATTTGCTTAATGATACTCATGTTTTATAAATTTAAAACAAAGTTCCCAAACATGAGCCACCGCGCAAGATTATTTTTAAAACAAAGAACTTGGGTGACTATGACAGATCACTACGTATTCATGAGAGCTCCTCTATACAAAAGATTAATTTTCTTTGAAACTCTTTTCTGTGTGAAATCAGACATCGTTGCAAGATTGTTTGCTTCCTTTTTCCTCTTTTATGTTCAACGTCACTAAGCATGGCAGCTATAGGGAAAACACTTGCGATATTAGGCTTGTTCATGTTGCCGGTCCTCACATATGGCAAGTTTGCAATAATAACAACTTATATGGATGAACTTAGATTTATATGTTTATCTTATTTCATACTGGCAAGTGGTCTAGAAGTTCTCAAAGATCTAGACTTTCATGCCAAGTGTTAATGACAGAATTGTATTTATATTGACGTGGATGCTTTTGAGTGGTCAGTTTTGTTATCTAGAAGAGTCGCGATTCCCCGAGATCTGATTGATATTCAGTTGTTGTTGCTTTATGAGAATTCTTAAATACATTTAAGTCCTGTCAATTGCCATGCCTTGAGGCGTAGGCGATTATGTGCCTCAACAGATCAATTTTTAATGTAGGCTACTTCATTAGGCTTAGTTAAATTGTTCATACCTTTCTATGCCGTAGTTTCAGACTGTTAATCTCTTCTTCCTTCAGTCCTTTCCCATGGTTATGATTTTTTCAAATGCACATTTTCTCATTACATATTCAGTGAAGGTTGATTGTCTTCTCCTGTTGAAGTGAAGAACAGTGGGCTGTATTTTTTAAAAAAAAAGATGTCAGAGACAGTAATAGGTGTGAGGGGTTATGTTAAGGTGTCCGCAAGGAGGGAGCTGCAGTGGTTGTCCCATCTGTAAGGAGTGTATAAGGCGGACAGTGAAGATTGATTAGGCTTTTAAGCATAGGACTAATCAATTGCAAGAAAAACTAGCTGTAGGCTACATTTTATGTAGCTTTACTTTCAAGTTTACTATAATACCCTTAAACATCGTTATCAGATCTGTATAACCCGTCCTTGAGTGTTGATAATTGTGTCCAAATATTGGGAGAAATTGTGCTTTTTTTAATATGCGGTAGGAAGAATTATGAATTATATTGAAGCATGGATATTTTGATAACTTTAATAAACTGTAAATTTGTATGAGGCAGTTGTGTCTGGGTTAAAGGGAGAGTGCAGAGCTCCAAAAAAAAATTATATTACACTGAGGTGACATAACATTGTTTTAGGATTGATACTGGTAAGATACTGTGTTAGCACAAATGTGAAGCAGAATACTTTTTTTTAACCAAAACTCCTTAAAATTTATCATCAAAACGCCTTGTGTAGTTCCCTTGTGTAGTTCCCTTGTGTCTCTGAGAGGACAAAGAATAGGACTACTGCTGTCTCTGTCATGTCATAAAAGGTGACTAATATGAAGTTGTATATGGACCTGGCAATCTCATCATGTCAAACAAATTGCTGGAGAAACCATTACTGCAAGAAAACATGAACATTTTGGGACAGACTTCCTTCTAGGGGGTTTTAGGGCTCCATGCTCCACATGGGAGTGTAAATGAATAGGATGATAACATATTGGCTACACATAAAGCTTCTGAAAGATGGAAAAGCAGCTTGTCCAGATGGAATTCCAGCAGAGGCCACCGAAACAGTTGTTGATTCCTCTACAGAGATATTATACAAATTACTTGGCAAAGTCTCGAAGAGAGAGGAAATACCAGCAGAATGGAAGGAAGGTTATCTGGTCAAGTTGCCTAAGAAGGGAAATTTACAAGAGTGCACACATTATAGAGGAACAATGTTACTATCAGTGCCAGGAAAAGTATTAAACAGAATCATCCTTGAGAGATTAAAAGAGTCCATAGACAAGCAAATGAGAGATGAACAAGCAGTTTTTTGACAAAACAGATCCTATACAGACCAGATAGCCACATTAAGAATAATAGTTAAACAAAGTCTGGAATGGAATTCACCGCTTATACATCGGATTCGTGGACTATGAAAAGGCATTTGACAATGTAGACAGAGAATTACTTTGGAAATTGATGAGGCATTATGGAGTTCCCATGAAGATCATTAACTTAATAAGAAAGACCTATGAAGACATGACATGCAGAGTTCTTCATGAAGAACAACTTACAGGACCGTTTAGGATTAGAACGGGAGTGAGACAGGGATACCTCTTGTCTCCATTTCTTTTCTTGCTAGCAAGAGATTGGGTTATGAAATCATCAACATCACATAACAGAAATGGAATCTGACTAAACAGCTTAATGATCTGGATTTTGCAGATGACTTGGCTCTTCTGTCCCGTAACCATAATCATATGCAAGAGAAAATGAAAATTCTTGATGAGAGATCAGAACAAGTGGGCCTGAAAATACACAGGGAAAAGACAAAGATTATGAGAATAAATGCAAGAAATGTTAACAAGGCAGTAATAAAGACAGAGTTAGAGGGAGAGACAATAATATCAAAATAAGTATACAAAAAGCAATAGAAGCCTTCATTGCATTGGGAAACAAATGGAGAACAAGAGAAATCAAGTCCAGCATGAAAATAAGAATCAACTCACATGTCAGGTCAGTCCTATTGTATGGCTCTGAGACATGGAGAACAACAAAGACAACCAGAAAGCTACAGACTTTTATAAACAGGTGCTTGCATAGAATAGAAGGACTGAAATGGTATGACAAAGTCACATATGTGGAATTGATGACAAGAACCAGAGAAGTGCCAGTGGAACAAGAGTTGAGAAGAAGACGATGGTGATGGATAGGACACACATTGAGGAGACCTGTTGATAGCATAACAAGGCAGTCCTTGTTCTGGGATCCACAGGGAAAGAGAGGCAGAGGTAGACCGAAAAACACATGGAGAAGAGGACTGGATACAGAGGTGAAAATGATGAGGAAAACATAGAAAGAACTTGAGCGGATGGCACAGGACAGGAAGACTTGGCATGTGTTTGTTGAAGGCCTATTCTCTTCAGGGAGCTAAAGGGTATTGATTGACTGATATTGGCTTCAGTCAGCAACAACTTCTAGTGAATACATTTATAGCATTGTTAGTGCTGACCGGTTTTTTTTTTAAATTGTTATTTTTGTAGTCAGTCTATGTGTTCCCAGATATAATTGTTATTTAACCATTGAGTGGAGCAGGTTTCAGTTATTTTCATTGTTTTTTCGTTCCCTGACACAGCATCAATCCTTACCATTCATTGTCATTTACACTTCTAAATACACTTATCCCTCCGTAACACGCAGAATACCTCCACACAAAGGGAGTTAATTCTATAATTAATCCAGAAATGATTTGCCTTCTACAGGGGATACATGCCTGGCACCAGTGGTGAAATCAGAGACGTACTCCACCCCAGAGGCAGTGGTTTCTACAGATACAGTACTAATAGCAGAATTCACGTTAACATGCAAGAATAACTTGAAGGCACGTGATAGTCTGTATTTTGTTTTTATTTTTGTGCATTTATCTTTTGAGTGATTCATTTTATGGCTTGTTTTTTTGTTAGGAGTATTTCAAAAGATGTTTAAAATATTATCCATAGAATGAAGATAAAATAGTACAGGGTAAGATTATTTTACACTGCAAGAGACATCCACATTCCATAAATCTTGATTGTTTATAAACACACTGTTTCATGATTGTGATGTACCATGATTAAATAATGTACAGAGCACTGTTAGAGCAGCATGTAATGATTGGCATTTCTTATCAATTGCTCCTTCACTTTTGTAATGTAAATATTTGTTCATTGCAGAATATCAACCTGTATGCTGATATTGGTGGTCGCACAATTCCAGCAACAAAAACCATTGAGCTAAATAAATACCAGGTAACTATTAATTGAAGAGGCAATATGAACACATTCTGCCTGATGTACAGAAGATTCCAGGTTCATAGTCTGGTTTAGAAACTATTTTTTTATATAGTGCTTTGTTTTTATATGTGTAATCTGTCTTGGACCATACTTCACAACTTATATTATGTTGTTTTAATTTCCTTGCTTTTCTTGATCACCACCCTCCATTCCTCACTTACCATGTCTTCCTGCACATTGATTTTTATAAAATGAGGAAGGGTTGGTATTTGACCTGAACTTTTTTTTTTTTTTTTTTTTTTTTGAAAATGTGATTGATACATTTTCCGCCCAATATTATCACAATTTAACCCTTTACAGTCATAGGTGACTGCTAATGTTTCTACCCAAAACGACCAAGCAAAGGGACATGACTTTTTTTTTTTCAAACCTATTTTAAAAAAAAAAGTATTTATAAAATATACAAAGCCAAGTAAAGTAACAAAAGATATATATATATATATATATATATATATATATATATATATATATATATATATATATATATATATATATATATATATATATATATATATATATATATATATATGTGTGTGTGTGTACAGTAAAATGGATATACTTCAACTCCTGCATATTTAAGTGTCACATTATGTTTTTTGCAATTAAAAAAATTTCAAAAGTAAAAAAAAAACTTTCTCATACATTTTTTTATGTAGTCTTACTTACTTAGTCGTTCCCCTTGTACCGTGAGGTGTAGAGGTTTGGAAGAGAGAGCGCCAGACTATCCTATCGGCTGTCTTCCTCCTGGCCTGGTTCCATTCTAGTCCTCGGTCCTTCAAAGATTGTCTAATGTTGTCCTCCCAGCGGATTCTGGTTCGTCCTCGGGGTCTGGATCCTTGGCTCTTTGTTTCCCATGCTTGTTGTGGTATCCGATCTTCTCCCATTCTGCAGACATGGCCAAACCATCTTAATTGGGACTGTTCTACTTGGGTCTGCAGGGGGTAGGATTTAAGGCCTTGACATATCGTCTGGTTGCGTACCATGTCTCTTCTTGTTACTTCAACCACTTTCCTCAGATACCTCATTTCTGAGGTTTGGATCTGGCTTTTATGGATTGTAGTCATTGCCCATGACTCGCATCCATATGTCAAGACTGGAACATAGGTGGAGCGGTATACAGCCATCTTCGTTTTCTTACCAACCTCTCTCTTGCTGAGGAATCCTCGATTTATGGCCTGAAAAAGTCTCCCAGCTGCTGCTTTTCGAGTGGCCAACTCTTCTTTGATGCCTCCCTTTCGGTCTATAATAGCTCTGAGGTATTTAAAGTGGTCGACCTGCTCCAGGACCTGTTCTCCCAGCTTAATCTGATGTCTTCTTTCTTCTCGTGATATCACCATGGATTTTGTCGGCGTCTATGGCCTAATGGATATGAACGCAGTTTCATAATCCAGATATACCAGGTTCGAAACCTGCTGCGGGCGGTTTGGTAGTAGATCGCTTTGTGTGGATTTTTAACAATTGTATAAGCGCCGTACCGTTCAGAAAGCAATGGCAAACTACTGAATGAAAAAAATTGCCTAGAAAAATCATAAACAGCCAATAAAAGCTGGGGTTGATTGCCACGTCCTGTAAAGGATAAGCAACTAACTATGACCATCCCTTTCTTCTCCAGCTCTTCCTTCCAGACTTTATGTAGTCACGAATGACAAAAGGGAAATATACATTATTTACAGGTTTTCATGAAACTGTATAACAAACACCTTTATATAAATGCATAAAACAAAATTTACATCCAAAAACTCTCTGGAGCTCTACCAGTGTCAGTTTTTTTTTTAAATTTCTATTGCACTTGGACACGTTTTTTTCTGCCCAAGAGTCTGATAAGTTCTTTTTGTTTGATGTTGGTTTTGATTGGGCTGCAACTGAAACAACATAAGGAATCCTGTTGCCTTTTGTAAATTTATTCAAAAGAACATCAAGCCTAAACTGTAGATGATTAGAGCTTGGATCATTACGTCTCTGCTTAGTGCCATGGGCTTTCTTCATCTCCTTCATCACAATGAAGGCATTGACCGTTGCAATTTGGAAAAGAAACCATAGGCCATACCACCATCATTTTCTGGACTTGCGTCCAACAGGTTAGTATGATCTGTACTGGTCAGCTAAGTCAACACCACCCATATGTTTGTTGTAAGTGAGTACAGGTTCAGGAATTCACAGATCATGTGGTCCTTTTTTTGTTCGCTGCAAAACGGTCCCCATTCTGGCATCTGCATTTGTTGAGGTGGTGGACACTTGGCATTTTATCACACCAGGTTGTAGCCAGTAAGTTTCCCTTCTGTACCATTCTCACTTCACCCCTTTTCAATTTTTCCATACACAACATTTGCGAAATAGTTGTCAAAATAAAATTTAAGATGACATAATGGCCAAGGCCATGTGGCATTGGGTCTTGCACTTTTCCTATATAAAACTGGAAGTTGCACATGTATCCATTGCGAGGATCAGCAATACACCAGACTTTGATTCCCCAAGGAGAAGGTTTAGCTATATCCTTTAGCACGCTGCGGGCGACATGTGTCGCCAAAAAAAAACTTTGTTCTGACAGCTGGAGGCGACCTTTTGTCGCCTTACGGATTTCATCGTTTCTAGCATTAGGACTTGTGTACACATGATTTCAGCCCCGGATGTTAAGTTCTAATGTTATTTGCAAGAGAGTTAGCTTCCGTTTCCGATCTTAAAAAAGTGATGGGTGTATCCGCGTTTATTTTTTTTAAATTTTTTAAAATCGAAATGAATCGGCATCGAACACGTGGCCATTTTCGCTCTAATTTTATTGGATTCTGACGCCATGCGGTGGGGATGAGATTTTTGTCTTTATAAGCGCTGATATCGGTTCTCAGAATATGTTTGATGGCTGAGATGGAAACGAAAGTAGAATGTCATTGCTAGTATGTATAATTTTAGGGGTTAGGATTAGGAATATCGGAAAAGTTTAGGATTACGGCCGAATGTCACTGCTGACGAGGGCGTTTGTTGCTTTGCTACTGATGATGGGTGTAACGAAAAGATCGTCATTTGATTTGTATTGGTCAAATGACTTTCACTGAGATGCAAGGGATATGGACTCTTCGTTTGTTGGTCATTAAAAAAAAAATTTTTTTTAATTTTAAAATTAAAATTTTAAAAAAAAATTTTTTTTACGTTTTTTTAGTTTTTTTTCATCTTTCCTTTCCTCTCTTCCTATCACATCTAACATGTACACAAACAAATTTTATATCATCAGATTCACCATTCATTTATTTATATAAATTCCAAAAATGATAGCAATTGACCAAGAAACACAAAAACTGTAGACATTACAAGTCACCCACCATAAAAACGGGACGCTGTGAAAAAGAATGCAGCGGCAGGCGCAAATTTTCGCCAAAGAATGCAGCATGCTAAAGGTTAATGTACTGTTTAAAGTAAAGTCGACCAGGTCTGCAATACACCACACTTTGATTCCCCAAGGAGAAGGTTTAGCTTTAATTTACTGTTTAAATTAAAGTTGACCACTAAAGCTGATCAATGCTTAGTTCTATGCCTGGGTAATAGTTTTTGGAGCAATTTCAAAGGATGAGATCCAGTAGGGGGCATATTTTGAACAAAGGATTGTAGCCAGGCTGTCCTTTGGGAACTGCATGATTGCTGTCATTTAAATGCAGGTACTGATTAATTTTCTTGAACCTGTGTTTGGCCATTACATCAGCAACACCTGGAACTCTCAATCTTGGATCAAGGGACCAATACAAATCAATTTCAGGCAGGATATGCACTCCAAACATGAAATTTATGTAGAAGAATTTTTTTACATCATCAATACAAACAGGATGCCAGTATGAATCCCTTGTCCCTTTTTTTGCTTGACATTGATCAGCATAAAGGTTTGTCTGATTAGCATAAAGATTTGTCTGATCAGCATAAAGGTTTGTCTGATCAGCTACATGCTGGTAAAATTCCTCAGGAATAAATAATCAAGAAATCTTCAGACATTATGTTGAGGTCCTGGGAGCTCATCAAACTGGAATAATTCCACAGGAGTAAAAGTGTCTGTCCATCCATTGTCTTCGACTGTTACAGTTTCTGCATCAATTTTTAAAATATCCCTATCGATTTCGTTACTTTCGCTATCGTCGATAACTGTTTCATTGTCCACATCGATGTCGGATTCATTATCGGAGTTATCAGAAAGTGCCGACCTATCCCCTCTGAGCTCACTCAACATCTCTTCGATCACTTGAAATACCATTGTACGAAGTACAACTTCACAAAATATTAAAAAAATCAACCACCAAATGTAAAAACGTGCGCCTGATATGAAAACAAACTTCTAAATGGCTGCTATCTGCCAGTGTTACGGTATTTTATTGAAGTCGTCTGCTATAGTTGGCAGTGCGTTACTTCTAGGGTCACAGCATTCAATAAAATACCGTAACAGCCGGACACATGCAAAATCTCATGCGTGTGGGACTTTCCTTGTCGCTTAGCAACGAAATAAGCAACCTGTTGCCAGGCTCTTTTAGGTAAATCGGCTGGTACGATAAAAGATAAAATCCGGGCGCTTTTAGGCGAGTTGGACTGGAAAGGGTTAATGGCAGTGAGATTCGCATTTTATTTTATTTTTTATATTAAGTAGTTACATATATTTTGTGTCCACAATTCAACCTTTTAGTTCATTTGTGTCTGTCTTTATCATTAGTTGGGTTTGGGCCTTCATTTCTCGGCCTTGTTTTACCTGTTCTATAGGTGTTAATGAAAATAGGTGGTGTATGTCTTACAGGGACACTGAAATGGTCTGCGTTATGACTACAGTGTCTTCACCAAGGATCAATAAATGAAAACAGTAGTGAAAAGAAAGCTAAACACATGAGAAAGAAAAACTGCTGCAAGCTGTAAATTGAAAGCACTGTTGGAAAACTCTTCTGTATTGTTTTCCATATAGGTCTTATACTTGTCCATATTTTTTTAATTGTTGTATCTTTCTTTCTATTTTTATATAAACTGCTTGCTTGGCATCTGGTTGGTGCTGAAAATATTATCTTTTGTCTAAAGTTTTATAGAGAATGTTTGTTATTTATGGTTTCTTTTACTTTATTGTGTTAACCAGGAAGTGCCTGTTCTTTCTCTGTATCATTATTTTAATTGTTTTAAATACGTTAAGTAACAGGTCCAGATCAAATTAGAACAATCATCATATATCTGTTTAGACTATTAATTTGACATATCCTAGCCACCTGAATCTCTTTCTGTCTGTGTTTATTCAAGCGTATTTTAAAAATATTCATTCATAACCCTCCACTCCCAAAGGAGCATAGGCCTTCAACAAACACATGACACGTCCTCCTGTCATGTGCCATCAACTCAAGTTCTTTCCACGTTCTCTTCATCATTTTCACCTCTGTTTCCAGCTCTCTTCTCCATGTGCTTCTTGGTCTACCTCTGCCTCTCTTGCCCTGGGGGTTTCAGAACAAGGACTGCCTTGTAATGCTATCTACAGGTTTCCTCAGTGTGTGTCCTATCCATCGCCATCGTCTTCTCATCTCTTGTTCCACTGGCACTTGTCTAGTTCTTGTCATCAGTTCCACGTTGGTAACCTTGTCATACCATTTTAATCCCTCTATTCTACACAAGCACCCATTTATGAAAGTCTGTAGCTTTTTGGTTGTTGTCTTTGTTGTTCTCCATGTCTCAGAGCCATACAATAGGACTGACTTCACATTTGAGTTGAAGATTCTTATTTTTGTGTTGGATCTGATTTCTATTGATCTCCATATATTTCCCAATGCAATGAAAGCCCCTCTTGCTTTTTGTATTCTTAGTTTGATATCACTGTCTGTCCCTCCAACTTTGTCTATTTTGCTGCCAAGATATATGTACGATTCTACATCTTGTATTGGTGTTTCTTCATGTTCAACCCTGTTATCATTACCTGCATTTATTCTCATTATTTTTGTCTTTTCCCCCGTGTATTTTCAGACCCAATTGCTGTAACCTCTCGAGTGTTTTCAATTTGTCCTGCATCTGATTACGGTTATGGGACAGAAGAGCCAAGTCATCAGCAAAATCCAGATCTTCCAACTGCTTAGTCAGAGTCCACTGGATTCCATTTCTGTTGTGTGTTGTCGATGATCTCATTACCCAGTCTATTGCTAGTAAAAAAAGAAATGGAGACAAGAGGCATCCCTGTCGCACTCCTGTTCTTATCCCAAACGGTTCTGTAAGCTATCCTTCGTGAAGAACTCTACAAGTTCAAGGGAACTCTATAATGCCTCATCAATTTCCAAAGTGATTCTCTGTCTACACTGTCAAATGCCTTTTCGTAGTCCACAAATCCGATGTATAGTGGTGAATTCCATTCCAGACTTTCTTTAACTATTATTCTCACTCAAAGTGGCTATCTGGTCTGTACATGATCTGTTCTGTCGAAAACCTGCTTGTTCATCTCTCTGTTTCTTGTCTATGGACTCTTTTAATCTCTCAAGGATAATCCTGTTTAATACTTTTCCTGGCACTGATAGTAACATTATTCCTCTATAATTTGTGCACTCTTGTAAATTTCCCTTCTTAGGCAACTTAACCAGATATCCTTCCTTCCATTCTGCTGGTATCTCTTCCTTTTCCCAGACTTTACCAAGTAATTTATATAACATCTCTGTAGCAGTGTCGATATCTGCTTTGATGGCCTCTGCTGGAATGCCATCAGGTCCAGACGCTTTTCCATCTCTTAGAAGCTTTATGGCTTTCTTTATTTCTTCCTTTGTTGGTCTTTCACCATTATTTTGTAGCTCTTCTCTGCTGGCTGGATGTCCAGGGGGTTTTGTGGAGCTGGGCTATTGAGAAGGTCCTCAAAATATTCTGTCCACCTCTTCATTTGCTCTTGTATATTGCTGAGCAGTTTTCCATTCTTGTCTTTTATGAGGCAACTTGTTAGCTTGTATTTCCCTGTTAGCTTCTTTGTGCTGCTATACAGTTCTCTCACATTTCCTTTGGCTGCAGCATCTTCTGCCTCTCTTGCCAACTCCTCAATATACTTCCTCTAGTCTCTTTTGATACTTCTTTTTGCTTCTGTGTACACTTCTTGAGCCTTGGCTTTGGAACTTCTGGTTTTGCTTGTGTTTAAATCGGCTTTCTTGTTTTTTTCTGTCTTTTATCTTATTGATGGTTTCTGTTGTTATCCATGCTTTTTGTTGTCGTTCCCTTTTCCCCAGTATTTCTTCACACGTCTCATTCCATACAGTTTTGATTTGCTGCCAATAGTCTTCTGTATTCTCTACTTCTTCCAGCTGTTGGAGCACTTGAAATTTGTTGGATATTGTGACTGCAAATTTGTCTCTTGTTTCTTGATTTCTTAGATGTCCTACATTAAATTGTTGTCTATAATTTTGCATTGGTGCATATCTCTTGAGTTTCATTTTTACTTTGGCTATCAGAAGGTGGTGATCTGATGCCACATCTGCTCCTCTATATACCTTTACACCCTACAATGATGATCTAAACTTCTTGTTTATGCATATATATTATCAATCTGATTTTCTGTTCTATGGTCTGGTGATCTCCATGTTGCCTTGTGTATTCTCTTATGTGGAAACATGCTTCCTCCTATAGCCAGTTGATTTGAAGCACAGAAGTTTGAGAATAGTTCCCCATTTTCATTCATTATTCCTAGCCCATGTTTTCCCACGACTTCTTCAAATCCGGTGTTGACTGTACCTGTCTTTGCATTCATGTCACCCATCAAAATTGTGATGTCTCTTCTTTTTACTTTTTCCATAATTTCCTGTCTTTCTTCTTCTTCGATCCTTAACCACAGACCGTCAAAGCAGTCAGTGGTCATCACGCCTAGTGGCGTCTTGTAGGGCAACAACAAATTGATTCCACTTTGCACGGTCGGTGGCCATCCTTCGTACAGTGCCCCAACTCTGGTTCATTCTTTGCATCTCAGCCTCCACAGTCCTCCGCCAAGTTGTTTTTGGTCGGCCTCTCTTTCGCTTTCCTTCAGGGGTCCAAAGCATAGCTGTTCTTGTGATGGCATCGGGGTCTCTTCTGAGGACATGACCAACCCAGCTCCAGCGTCTGCCAGCTATGATGGTATGCATGTCCTCTTGCTTGCTACGAGTAAGCAGATCTTGGTTTAATTTCCTGTAGTCTAGTATAAAATGCTTCTTTCACAGACTCTTCTTTGTCATTAGTTGGTGCATAACATTGGATGACATTTACATTTATTTTCTTTTTAATTGTTTTAAAAGTAGCTGTTATTATTCTGGGTCCAACAGCTTCCCATTCAATGAGTGCTTTTCTGTGCTTCTTTAGATAACATAAGAGTTAACCCTTCACTGTGGTGCGAACTTTCGTCTTCATGTCCTGAGGACAGCACCAATTCACCTGTGGTGAGTTTCTTCTTGTCTACCCCCTTCCACTTTGTTTCACACATTCCCAGAACCTCGATTTTGTATTCCCTCATTTCTGCTGCTACTTGTGCCACTTTCCCTTGTTCGTTTAATGTTCGAACATTCCAGGTGCCAAATCTGGAAGTTCTCCTAGAAGAAAGAAGGTTAGTCAGTAACACAGACTCCTTTCAGCTTTCTCTGTGTTGCATCATACGCCTCCCTGCGAGAGGACCTTCCCCTGTCTTGGATGGCTGTGTTTTATTTTCCTTAATTGATTTGTCCATGTTTGTTGAAGTTTTTTGTGGTTTAAATTTTTTACAGAATGGGGTAACCAGCCCCATGCCCAACCCTCCTTAGTCACTTTCTACGACATGCATGGAAGGGAACAGTGTTACTATTCTTTGCTCCCCTTTTGGGCCCCGGTAACACATGGGTGATTTTTAAAATATGCATGTTTGTTATTTTTAATTCTGCCCTTAATGAAATTCTGACTACAAATTTATTTACTGTTTTACAGATCAGCATATCTGATGAGCACAAAAAATTGCCACCTGGTAATTATGAAATCAGGGTCTTTGATGAAGAGGGATTTGCAGCTTTGAGAAAGGTAAAAACAGAAGTGTGAGATGTAAAATAAAGGATATCAGCTCCCTGTTTTGTGAGAACCTACTCCAAAAATTACATAACATGGTTGAACAGGAGAAAAAAAATTGGTTTTAGAGTTTTTAAAAAGAAGCAAAGCATGGTTGCCAAACATAGATATATTAAACCAACACCTGAATGTGATTTTATTTATAAATGATAGATATGCAAGATTAGGGAGTAAGAATTCTTGAGCAAAGCAAAAAGAGTTGAATCATACCACCATACCCACTGCCAGACAGGATAGAAATGATTTAGATAGTAGGAAGGTAGCAACATTATCTGTACAAGAAGACAGTGACCATGGCAGAGTAATTTATGCAAGATGTTATGGTAAGATCCAAGAACAATTACTTACTTACTTCAACCACCTTCCTCAGATACCTCATTTCTGAGGTTTGGGTCTGGCTTTTGTGGGTTGTAGTCATTGCCCATGACTCGCATCCATATGTCAAGACTGGGACATAGGTGGAGCGGTATACAGCCATCTTCGTTTTCTTACCAACCTCTCTCTTGCTGAGGAATCCTCGATTTATGGCCTGAAAAAGTCTCCCAGCTGCTGCTTTTCGAGTGGCCAACTCTTCTTTGATGCCTCCCTTTCGGTCTGTAATAGCTCCGAGGTATTTAAAGTGGTCGACCTGCTCCAGGACCTGTTCTCCCAGCTTAATCTGATGTCTTCTTTCTCAGCATAATCCAAGAACAATTAAATTTATATTATTATGGGAGATCCCAAGAGTAGGGCAGGGTAAATTTTAGAATAGAATTTTTATTCAGTGCAAAGTTTCTCAAATATTATGCGTATATAGAATTTCTGTATAAAAGTTTACGCTTACATAAAGGACTAGACGGAAAAAAAATAGAAATGAAAGACTTTTAAGTTGAAGTCTAGTGCTCTAGAAAAATATTGTGGATATGAATGTAAGAAATCAATTGAGAATTATAGCTATAAGAAAGACTATATTATGTATATACAGGGTGTCCATAAAAGATTGTACTCTGTTCAAAAAATTTATTCTCGGCCCCATGATGTGGTACAAGGATGTTTTCTATCACAAAAGTAAGATAATCTCTGCAAGTTTTTAAGCATACCTTACAAAGACGCTTATGAAGCACTTTCCATACCATACTGTGGGGCATTTCCAACTCACAACTCACCCTTCGAACCGACTTCATGGGGCTGTGCTGGAAGGCTTGCCGAACTCTATCCACTGCTTCCTCCGAACATGACGGGCGACCGGTGCTCTTGCCTTTGCACAGGCAACCTTCCTCCAGGAATTTTGTATACCAACGCTTAATGGAATTCTTATCAGGTGGATCAACTCCAAACTGTCGCCAGAAATTGCGCTGAACTGCGATAGCAGACGTTGTTTTCTCATATTCTACCACACAAAACGCCTTCTGTTGTTTGGTCGGCACCATTTTGCAAACACAGTGTGCATGCGCACAGCGGGTATTTCAAGTGAAACTTTTGCAGTTGAGTTGCAACCGATAATTGTTACATGTTTCTCCACACACTGGTTAAGTAGATATAAAAAAAAAGAAATAAGTACATTCTTTTATGGAAGACAGAATACAGCCGTGCCACATTTCAACAGAAAAAAACAGTATATAAATGCCTTTTAGGAATGTAGAGTGGAGACATGTGTGGCGTCCGCTTCTTAACTCTAAAGGTACCGGGTTAGATCCCAGTACAGTATAATTGATGGAAATGTTTTGAGAACCAGTGCTTCCTAATTATGATATACTTCAACATGATTTTCTGGGTAGTGGGATTGGATGCCTAGCCTTCTTGGATAAGGGCGGAAAAAATAGGAGGTCCCATGTGCAAGTTGCGCACATAAAAAATCCCATGGCAGTTGAAAATTGTGAAGAGTAGGCCGTAGAGCTGCTGCTCTGGCAAAATTTAAAAAATTAGAAAAAACCTACCCACCACAAATATTTATAGAATGTGTGATTAAAATTGTCCACACACATTGGCACCTCCTCGCTTGCTACAGCTCCTCATGCATCTGTGCTGAAATCTTCTCCTTCTACATGTGTGATCAAAAAAAAAGGAAATCCAAGCACAGATGGAGTTTTACACCAATTTTCAAGTGCAATGGTACCATTTCAAATCAAATTGCAGAATGGAGACATGAGAAAAAATGGAGATGCTACTAGTTGGAAGAAAATGAATTGAATAGAGAAGCGTGATCCCAAGTAAGAAAAGTCACCCGAAGAGGAAAAAGGGTGTATTTGTAAAGGCTTATTTATGTTTGTTAAGAACCAGATTTATCTTTCTATTTCAATGTCTAGGATTATTCTCTCTTACTCGTTGTGGTCAAATATTGGCTCAATAAATAAATATTACTTTTGAATTACTATTCATGTTTGAGTGTTTCTTTCCAACTTTCCTGTGTGAATCTGGCTTAGCCATTCCAATATAATCGTTGGTATTTGAATATGTATTCGTATCCATTACTGTGTAGAACTTTCAACTTGATATAATTAATTCAAATGATGAATCTGAAATCTTGTATAGATTCTTCAACAATATTGTTTCAAACGACTTTCTTTTATTACACACATATATCTGTCATGAATTACAACATTGATAAGGTTGGATAAAGTTGGATTTTTATTCCCGTTAATGATATCCACCAAAAGATAGATATAAGTGGATGGAAGCAGACATCATCATCATCATCAGTTGATAAGATCTCTATGGTGTTGTTTGCTCCACTGTAGTGTATGGAATGTCAACTTGACCTACGCAGTGGTGTGTAGACATGGATTGAGTGTATAATGTGCGAATGTTAATAAGGGTTCGTGGTGTTGACAAATGTTCTTTTCTCACACTCATGTATGGCTGGAAGTCATCGACACCAACGACTGTGTACCTTTTCTAAAGTTTAATTGGACGTACACACTCGACAGCACAGATAGTGACAAATCACAGGTTTGCATAATACATCATGGTACAGTGGATAACTGGTCTTGCAATGTTATGTTACATGGGCACTCATGTAGAATAATAGTATCAAGGACTGTCAGTAGCCAAGCATTTTTTATGTTATAAAAGTCAATCGCCTCGATACATATATATCATCTGACTTCACTCTGAGCAAAGCTAATAAAACTATATTTCAGATGCTTCTAAATCCTAATCTAGTCTAGCGACGATTCTTAACATAGATGTTCAGGCAAAATATTTTTCCAGGTATTCTTAATATTGAACCGCTAATAACAGGGTTCACATGTGTCAACAGAAAAAAAAGGATTCTCTGGACTAAACAAGCGATACTACGGGCATCCCTTTTCTCTTATTGAAAGTCACTACATGTTTTGGTTCCAAGATGGCTTCACTCGTGAGCTGTCACTCACGTTTGGATACAGATAATGAATCTGTCCTAAAGTTAGTCATTCATAAAACATTTCATTGCTCTGTAGATTTGATCATGAACAATTGACTGCAATCTACAGGATATAGTGCTGCTAGGAGGTCGAAGTCATTTTCATCGAGTCAAATATATTCTGGCTTAAAATTGTGAAAATGGTGGCTTCGTCGAGAGTTCATAAAATTAGTATCTTTGGATTACACTTGGTATAAGAATGATGAAACATTGCCATTCCTTGGCAATACGAATCAAACACTGGGAAATAAAGCATACACGATGGATTTAGACGACTATCACTTTCCCCACAAATACTGAGATCACTTTTTCCTTCCCGGCGACATGGCCGACATAGAAAAACACAGTCCCTATCGGGACGAAGCCAAATCACACCACTCTCTAGCGACACATCCGCCGAATAGCCTTTGACCTCTCTAGAGACAACAGAACATATAGTTCGACTTAGATATGTAAAGATATACAGATATAAGACAGACTCGTCCTACTCAGACAAACAATACACATAAATTCAGGCCATAGATATTACTGAAGCAAGAACAATCTATTATTACCCAACGAAGAATAAATCTGCAGTGAAAACTGGAGCCTCACCCGCGGAGTTTGATCGAAGAGATGGCACAACTTTCAAGGGAAGTAACTCAATAATGACTTTCCCTTAAGCACTATAAAATTACCTATGTATAATATTGTAAGATATCAAAGACTGCACGTAACAAACATGCTCCAATGAATTTACTATTAGGTACTTAGGAGTACAAATCGATTTCGTATAGTTATATATATATCCTTTCTACATACTGTTACTATTTCGACAACCTTGCCGATATTGAAAATACATTATTACTGTATATTTCTTATACATACACAATTTTCTGTGTCCACTTATTTCTTCTAGTTATGGTCATTATCGACCTAATAAAACAGTTCCATCACTTCATAACATCTTACATATGTTCACAGTAGGTGCTTCTGACCTTTGGAACATTTCGAATTTCTCGAGAAGTCATCTCTCTTTATATTTCTGGCCATTTCGGCAAAATCTACACAGCGGATAATAAACTTACTTTCGAGTTAAATCCAAACTCATGAAATACACATATATAAGTAGACTATGCTACACTTTGTTAAGTGGACTTGGCCACATATACTGATACGTCTGTACGCTGTAAGGCGTGGACACAATCTCCTCACGTCATCCCTAGATACCTCCCTTTGTCATAGCTACTCATTCTAATTCTATGCGTTTTGGCGTTCTCATTACTCTTTTTACCTGTCAGCGGTATTCTCACCATTTTTCTATAAATCTACATCTCTGTGGATTTTCTGGTTTTTTTTTTTTTAACCGATTGTCCATTAATTGTTCCGTCTGACAGGATTAGTTGTTTGTAACACTGAAGAACTCAGTGACAAAGATTAGTTACTTTTCATGTTATGGAACCACGAGTCTAGAGCATTGATAGTTGTTATACTTCATTGTTTGTGCATAACGATCTTTACCAATGTTTCATAGTATTGTTTTCTTATGTATCTTTTGTAATATCATTTCCTTATGCATATTTTGTAATGTTATTTTTTTGTATGTTTCAGTGTTATTTCTTTCTGTATACTGTTGTACATAATTAAGCAAACATTAAAATAATCTTACGCCAAGTTGTACATAATGTTTGCTTTCAGGCACAGCGTAGTGGTGAGTCCACAGACAACCTCAAGCCCTTGTTTACCATTTCTCTTAATCATCCGGTAAGAAGTAGAGCCCTCATAGCATAACATCATAAACATGCTTGGTTAAAGTTAGGAAGATTCTGAAGATATGACTTTGTTCCAATCTTGACATAACTAAAGAACGCTTGTCTGTAGTTGAAAGTTGTGTGTGCCTCAAGAAAGTGAGGCAAATAGTTAAGAAAAAAAAAATATTCTGAAATAAGCAGAAAATTCACTTCATGCACTACTTTGTGCCATTATCTCCACTTCTCAAACTCCGCCTAGGCCGGTCCCCAGCCCGGCTGAAAAAGGAGGAGAGCGGCCTGTATGGAGACCGTAAGGAGGCAGCCCCTCCACCATGCAAAGGCACAACAGGCCAATCATCTGTTTGTCTTAAAAACCTGATTACGCGAAACATAAGAGAAAACCGGACTGATTCTAAAGGCGACGAACTGGAACGAACTACGACTTACAGAACATGGAACACAAGAAATAGGAATGGTAAGGAAGAGGAGCTGGTGGAAGAGATGAGGAAAGCCAAATTATAAATCCAGGCTTTAACAGAAAAAAGGACAAGGAGTTATGGATCTTGATGGCGACACGCTGCTCTACAGTGGTGTCCTCACATCTGAAAGAGCTAAAGGGGGCGTGGGTTGTATTGTGGCCAAAAACCAAAGGGATAATATCAAGGGATGGAACTTTGTCTCAGAACGCATTATGGTCCTAAAACTAAATGAAGGAGAAACCATAGTCAACCTTGTCATTGTGTATGGGCCAAATGAAGATGAGCGAGCAGAGGTCAAGGAGGAATTCTTCGAGCTGCTTCAAAGGACAGTGGACGACTGCCTAGATGAAAGTATCATGCTCGGAGATTTCAATGCCAGAGTTGGAAATGACCATGCTAGATGGGGTGGAGTTATTGGAAGATATGGAGAAGACACTCTTAATGACAATGGAAAGCGACTCCTTAGATTCTGCACAGAGCAGAATCTGATCATTACAAACACAAAGTTCCCCCATAAGCGCATACATGCATACACTAGGTGTGAACCAACAAAGAATGAGAAGTCAGTGATCGACTACGCCATAGTTAGGAAGAGCTCATTCAAGTATGACTGGGATGCTAGAGTATGGAGGGGGCCAGAGATTGGAAGTGACCACTACGTGTTAACAATTAAAAGAACAACTAAAAGAGCTACTTGGCCTAGGAACTGCCTAACATCACGCTATAAGCTAAGTAAACGAACAGGAGAAATGAGCATTAAGACCTATAAGCTGAGAGAGCCAGAAGTGAAGACCAGATATCAGGGGCTTATTGCTACAGCAGTGAGAAACACAGAACAACAACCTGAGGACCTGGAAACACTCTGGCTGAAATTCAAGGACATCATAAAGACAGCTGCATGTGGTGAAGTTCGACTTGGGAACAAGAGAAAGTGGACACCTTGGTGGACAGTTGAGGTTAAAGAGAAAATAAGAGAGAAGTTAAGGCATGGAAACAATACTTAGGAGCTAAAAACACAGCAGAATATATGATACTCAGAACAGAAGCAAAGAACAAGGTGCTAGCAGCAAAACAGAAGTCCTGGGAAGAATTTGGAGAAAAACCAGAAATTGTTCTATAAGACCCTAAAGAATATGAGGAAGGAAAAACATTGCCCCCTTAAATTTATAAAGGACAAGCAAGGCAAATTGCTTACTGCCCCAAAAGAAGTAATGGAAAGAATATTTTTCAGAGCTCCTGGATGGTGAGCAAGGTCAAACATCAGAAATGATAACCACTGGCACAGAAGAGGAAACCAATGGTGATGAAGATGACATAAAGATGGAAGAACTGAAGGCAGCATTGGAGAAAATCAAGATGGGCAAAGCTGCAGGACATGATGGCATAACACCAGAAATGGTTAAGTACATGGGAGCAGCAGGCGACCTATTACTCCTAAGGGTCCTACGGGCAGCTTGGTGGAACAAGAACATACCAAAGGATTGGGAGATTGCCATAATAAAACCGATTTTTAAAAAGGGTGACAACTGACAATGTGGAAACCATAGAGGCATATCCCTTCTCAGTGTCCCTGGTAAAATCTACTCTAGAATCCTGAAGCAGAGACTCAGATGCCTAGCTGAGCCACAAATGGATGAGGTCCAGTGTGGCTTTCGAGCAAATCGAAGTACTCAAGACCTAATCTTCACACTCAGACAGTTGAGTGAAAAGGCTCTTGAGTATAAGAGTGAGATCCATCTTTGCTTCTTAGATCTGGAAAAGGCATTTGACAAGGTCCCCTGGAACAAACTCTAGGACTGTTTGGCAAGGAAGAACATTCCATCACCTCTGATTCATGCTATACAGAGCTTCTACAAGTCTTGCAGACATTATGTGAGGATGGCAAACCATGTCGGAAGAATTCAGGACTACCACTGGTGTAAGACAAGGTGATATCCTGTCACCTTACCTTTTCATACTCCTCATGGACGATGTCATCAAGGCATGTAAGGAGAGGACAAGAAAGTATTCAGTGGGGTACTCGAAGATGAGACAGGTCTGTATTTCAGAGCAGGCATTTGCTGATGATGTTGCCCTGATTGCTAAATCAGAGGCACATCTTCAATCCAACCTGCAAGTCTGGAAGGAAGAGCTGGAGAAGAGAGGGATGATCATAAGCAGCTTGAAAACAAAAACCATGGTGATATCACGAGAGGAAAGAAAACATCACATTAAGCTGGGAGAACAGGTCCTGGAGCAGGTCGACCACTTTAAATACATTGGAGCTGTCATAGACCGGAAGGGAGGCATCAAAGAAGAGTTGGCTACCCGAAGAGCAGCAGCTGGGAGACTTTTTCAAGCCATAAATCGAGGATTCCTCAGCAAAAGAGAAGTTGGTAAGAAGACGAAGATGGCTGTACACCGCTCCACCTATGTCCCAGTCTTGACATATGGATGCAAGTCATGGGCAATGACTACAACCCACAAAAGCCAGATCCAAACCTCAGAAATGAGGTATCTGAGGAAGGTGGTTGAAGTAACAAGAAGAGACATGGTCCGCAACCAGATGATACTTCAAGGCCTAAAAACCCAACCCCTGCAAACCCAAGTAGAACAGTCCCAACTAAGATGGTTTGGCCATGTCTGCAGAATGGGAGAAGATCGGCTACCATGACAAGCATGGGAAACTAAGAGCCAGGGATCCAGGCCGACCCAAAGTCCGCTGGGAGGACAACATTAGACAATCTATGAAGAATGGAATCAAGCCAGGAGGAAGACAGCCGATAGAATAGTATGGCGCTCTCTGTTACAAACCTCTACACCTCATGGTAGAAGAGGAACGAATAAGTAAGTAATCTCCACTTCTCCTTTGTACTGTGTTGACCTCAAAGAGTTATTACTACAGTCACAGTTGTGTTATTAATTGAAATATCTTAGCATACTTAAATGTAAAGTTCACACACTTCCATCTTTGACATGCTAATATAGTTTGTGTAGATGTTCAGTTCACAGTTTGACGAGGAGTATACTTTCTGTAGATGAAAGTTCACACACTTCATATTTGACATGCAAGTATAGTTTATGTAGACGAGAGTTCACACACTTCATCTTTGATATGCAAGTATAGTTTATGCAGATGAGAATTCACACACTTCATTTTTTGACATGCAAGTATAGTTTATGCAGATGAAATTTCACAACCTTCATCTTTGACATGCAAGTATAGTTTATGTAGATAAAAGTTCACAAACTGCATTAGATATGGTGTATAGTTTACAGGACGAACAATTGGAAGGAAATCAATTTACTAAATGAGTCCCTTTCTCATAAACACTGGTCCTCTGCATGAAGCATATCAGTGAATATATAAATGTTTAAATGTTTCTATATTTAAGCCAAGTTTTCATTGTAATTTAGGCTGTTTGGTTTATTGGTTTTTTTTTGTTTGTTTTTTTTAATTTTTGTTTTGTTAAAACTGTTTATTACATTTTGGTTTTAAATTTAATCAAAGGAAATTGTAACCATGAATTTTATATTTTTCATTTCTCAATTTTCAGGGTATTTGGTCTGGCCCACTTTTACAGAGTGAGTTTGTGGCTGCAATGACTGCTATTATTGTCTGGTGGCTGGCATACACAGCCAGAGGCAAGCTTCTAGCTTGAGGTGCTAACTTAACACAAAAATATATGTTTGTCTAGTTTTTTTGCTGTTTCAGGGTTTTAATAGAAATTCCATCAGGTGTGATAGATGTGCTAGTTGGTGTGTGCCTGTTTAATTTTGTGCTATCAGGAGAACTTTGTGCTATCAGGAGAACTTTGTGATTTCAGTGAAATTGGCTTGGCAGAGGCTTTTTTTTTTTTAAATGAATACTGAGTATTGTTCTCATGTTAACATGACCATTCAGCAGAAATCTGTCATTTTTATGTTTAGTTTGTGTACATGTCATTCTTAATAAAAGTGTTTAAAAAAACATTTTGTGTTTCCTGTTCATAATAGATATATTTTGGAGGGCCACGTGTCAAGTTTCTAGGAGTCTTTGATGAGACAAGGAAAGAATATGTGTACTGCTGACTGGGGCATGTTTTACGAGGCAACTAATTGGATATTGCGTATAGGGCTGATAACAGTCATGTATAACAGATTGCTACACAAACCACCACTGTTAAAAAAAAAAGGTAGAGGATCCCGTTACACGCCCATTGAGGCATATTGGGAATATGGTGTTAGGCCTATATTTTCTTGACCATAGGCACACAAGGGGTGATGTGGTGAGCATCACGCCGGCCGCCTTAACCTTCCCAGAGTTGCTCTGGTACCCAATTCATGAGGCTGGGTCGACCACGGGGCCATTTGTGGTCTAAAAAACTCGGGATCAAACCATGGACCACCGAGCTAGGAAGCCAGTGCACTTACCACTGTAGGAGCATGTAAATGTTTGGTGCAGGTTTCCGGCAATGGGACCATCTGCAGGGGTGAGTTCATATTCCATATGGAGCTAGAAGGACATTGATATTTTGGAGCAAGATTAGATAGTAAAGTGCTGCCTACCTGCACATTGTTGCATGTAACATTATGGTTGAATTGTTTGCTGGCATCATTAAAACCACAATTTTTATAACTATTTCTAACAGCACACTGCAGATTAGATTAATAATGCAATAAAACCGTATGTAGTACAGGGGATCCCATTACACAACCATGGAGGCATATTGGGAACTTGGTGTTAGGCCCATATTTTCTTGGCCATTGGCACAATAAGGGTGATGTGGTCAGCATCACGCCGGCCGCCTTAACTTTCCCAGAGTTATACCTTCTTATACCAATTCATGAGGCTGGGTCGACCCCCGGAGCCGTTTGCGGTTTAAAAAATCCCTGGGGGTTGGATCATGGACCACCGAGCTTGGAAACCAGTGCACTAACCACTTAGCTACCGCAGTTCTGCATGCAGTACAAACCAAGAAGTATTCATTATGAAAGGGTGTTAGCTTTAATTTTCAGCTTCTGGTGGAGCATCAATCTTCAGTAATTCATGCAAAACCTTTTTGTCCTGTGCTATCCACTCAAGTCTTTTTGTGTCTCATCTTCTCTAGGTCTCTAATTCCTTTCTCATTGTGTTTTTGAGCTCCCTTTTATTTTTTTTTTTATAACTTTAGCTAAGGATTAGCAAAGACTGCATTGTAAAAGCTTTTTTTTTAAATTGTGCATCGTTGTCAATGCTGGTGTCTATTTCCCCCTCACCTTTAGTTCCAAAAATCTTTAGTTCTTTCCATAAGCCATCTTGTCATGCCATTTAAATCCTTTGGCAGCTGCGCTGGTGTAATGGTTACCACACTGTGCTGGTGTAATGGTTACCACACTGCGCTGGCGATTGGGTGATCCAGGTTCGAGCCCTGGTGACGACATACATTTGAAGAAGTGTCGTCGACCAAGGTCTGGAATAACCTGAATGGCTCCTGAGCTGACCCAGCTCTAATGGGTACCTCTGAAATCGGCGAGTATCTGCCTGAATGGCGAGAGGACACCTGTCATTGTACAGGGAAAAAAGGGGTACTCACGTAAAATCAGTCTCAGGTTAGACATTAAATGGAGATTTCGCCTCGAGTAATAGTGGGTGTACTTCTACACCTCACAGTAGAAGGGGAACGACTAAGTAAAGTAGTAATAGCGGGCGTACGTTAAAGAAAACGTGCATTAAGACCTACAAGCTGAGAGAGCCAGAAGTGAAGACCAGATTTAAAAAAACAAAAATCCTTTGAATTGAACCCATGACCTTTGAACTTATCATAAATAATTGAAAGACCTGCATGCTCTTTTAATAGGTGTTAATTAAGCATTTATAAGGCAACAAATGCCTTTGCCACAAAATATAGCTGGCGGAATTTTTTTCCATTCTAATTCCAGACATTTCTGTAAGGCATTTAATAATATAGAGGTAAGAGAAAGTGCACCAACGGGCTGATCACCCGTTTGCCAGTCACTTTGATTACGGAAACAACGGCAAACGGATTGATTTGTCGTTGCCCTAAAGACGCCATTAGGCGTGATGGGAACAACGGCAAAGAAAATCTATTCGCTGTTGCCCTTAAGACGCCACTAGGCGTAATGGCCACTGACTGCTTTGCCGGTCGTTGGCTAAGGACGGAAGAAGAAGAAGAAGAGAAAGTGAACTTAAGGCATTTGATTTGATAATGTTTGGTCGTTTCAACAAATAACAGGTTGTGCATGGTTTCCTATGACAACTAAATGGCTTATGTTACAACCACAATGTCTTTGCCAGGGACAAATGAAAAAAAAAAAAGAAAGACAGAACTTATCTAAATGCATAAGAATAGAGACTGCCCCCAGCTTACGATAAGGTTTCATTCCTACAACCCCCGTTTTAAGTAAGCCGATATTGTCGGGTCATAAGTCAGAAATCGCTATTTTTTACTGTAAATGATAAGGATAAGTTAACATTTAACATGCATGAGTGCTAAATGTTTAGGTCTGTTTTTTTTAAAAAAAATATTGTTTTAAAATTAATTTTACTCTCTTTTTTGTGAAATAATACAGTACATGTATGCAAATTCTAACATAAAATCAATATGCTGTAATAAATAATGGAACATGAGCATACAGCATTTCCTATATGGCCGTCTTAAGTCACATACATTAAAAGTCGAGGTCGACCTGTATATATAAAAATGTAAAAACTGACATGAGCCATGCATGAAAATCACTGTTGTCATTCTGGTAAAACCCAGTGAGAAATGCTGCAGGGACACAATGTGAAAACTAAGAATTATATCTTTGTCATCATTCATAACCTTTAACTCCCCAAGAAGTATAGGCTTTCACTTCAACAAACTTAAGTCAAGTCTTCCTGTCCTGTGTCAAGTCTTCCTGTCCTGTGTCAAGTCTTCCTGTCCTGTGCCATCAGGTCAAGGTCTTTCCCTGTCTTCTTCATCTCATTCATTTCTGTCTGCAGTTCTCTTCTCCATATGCACTTTGGTCTTCCTCTACCTCTTACCCAGGTGGAATTCCCCTCCTGTCTACCGTCGTCCACCTTGTTTTACACAGTCCAAGGATATCGATCTTGTAGTCCCACATTTCTGCTGCCACCTGTTCAATTTCCCCTTGTTCATTCAGTGTGTGAACATTTCAGGTGCCAACTCTGGAGATTCTCCTAGGAGGAAGGTTAGTCAGCAATACTTTAGTTGAATGTCCATGTGAAGTTTTTATGGTTTTAAAAATGTCCACAGGATGGAGTAACCAACCCCATGCCCAATCCTTGTTAGTCGCCTTTTATGGCATGCATGGTAGGTCACAGTGTTACTATTCTTTACTCCCCTTTTTGGGCCCCAGTAACTTATGGGTGGTCTTTCTCATAGTAAGATGTATACTGCCTACTTTCATTAACCGTTTCTCACACCTACTGCAGTCTTACTAATTTTTTGCTGTGTTATTGTAGTGCATTGATATTTCCTTCTTTAGCATTTTTGTTAGTTGAATCATTTATTTCTCTCCACGTAGCTGCTTTTTCTTTGTCCATTGCTGACAGCCATTCTTTATTTCTCATTTTTGTTTCTTATTTGTGACTGGTTGATAACAGTAATCCCAAAAACGTCCCGTTTCTGATGTATAGTTCTTTTATACAATGGAGAGAGAAGAGAAGGACGGAGAAGGGAAAAAAACAAAATGAAATAATAAACAACAGAGAAGAATGAATGAAGACTGTTTATTGTTAAGAAAGAAAACAAAAAACTTCAAATTCTAGACCCCAAAAAAAAATGGAGCTGATGTTTGAAATGTTCGTGGGTCAACTTTATTTCGCACACTAAATCATCAAAACGCTATACAAACATTTCTAACTGTAATGTTATATCATGTTTTTATTTCTTTTTTGCCTCACTTTTTTTGTGCAGGGAAATTATAATAAATGAAAGTTCATTTCCCAGCTCATCCACACTGGCTGCCCTACATACACACACTTTTTACTCTTACACAAGAAGAAATTATTCTATAAACCACCCCTGCTAAATCTCACCAGGGACACTCAATTATGGCTGGTTTAGTGTTTTCATGCAAAATAAATGTTACTTTATGTAAAATAAATTATATCTAGATTTAATTTTACAATGTACGGTACACATTTCAGACCACACATTAAACCATGTTTAAACTGCACATACAGCTAAATGACATTGGCCTACACCCTGCCATTCTCTTTTGTGGTCTAACAATTGCTCAGCTAGCGAGACATATTAAACAAAAATAAATACATTCCTGTTTTATCATTGGCTCATAAATGCAGCATCCGACAGAAATGTCTCTGCTCAACAAGGCTTTCTTTCCTTTTCATCGGACCTTGAAAAATAATACGAAATCGAAAGTTCGTTACTTTGTGTCCATTTTTTGGTTATTGATGGTATTTTTCGCAACAACAGACGCGACGAGTCTAAAAATAAATCTGCGTTTACGCCATTAACGCAAAGCGCCGTAAATCTGTTTCTGGTCTTAGATTTGATAAGCTTCATGGCAGAAAATGTTGTCTCACAAAGATATGTGCTACCAAATATAGAACACACTTTTAGGGCCCATTTTCTCAGAAGTGGGTAACGTTCCTTTGGTAGTAATTTCCACAAATCAGCTCCAGTTGCTTCTGTTGTGTTGATGAATGGGTCACATTGGAGTTCACATAACTGTAATTGTAGTTCTGCTGGCTGAGACTCCACTGTGCACTTGAATGGGTTGTTAAAAAGTTCCATTTGTGGACGAAACATCTCAAAATCTTGAAATTGACGATCAAACTCAGAAATTAGCTGTTCAATGTCATTTGTGTACCTCCTGAAGTTAACACTCTCTTTCTCAGACAGCTGTTTACAACAAGGAAAATGAAACAGGTCATTCTTTTGCAAAGACAGACTAAATAGGCTCAGTTTCTTTTTGAAGCCATCAACATAGCCCATCATTTGAAAAAGTGTTTGCCTTTTTCCTTGTAACTGCAAATTCAGCACATTCAAATGTTGTGTTATATCTGTGAGAAATGCCAAGTGCTGAATGAAATGAATATCTTTGAGTTTATTTTGAAGATTAATTGAACATGGTAAGTTGTCTCGCAGGAAGTCAAATATTTCATCCTTCAGTTCACAAAATCTTATTAAACATTTTCCTCGACTAAGCCATCTCACCTCAGCATGAAGCAGGAGGTCACCGTAAACAGAATCCACTTCTTCTAAAAATGCAAGGAGCTTCCTGTGAGTTAGAGAGCTGTGTATCTAGTAGAGCTCAATTGGTATGATAGAGAGAGAGAGATAGAGTTGGTGGTGTTGTGGGAGGTGGGGAGATGTTAATCGTACATTTTGGGTCTTTTTGGTTTTGTTTCTGCTGCCTGTGCGTGCTATTTTGTAATATTTCTTTAGCACAGTGGTCGGAGTATACAGTAATTTTCAATCAACAATAAGAGGCCGGCCAAAACAGGTTGGCGGGCCGGTCAAAACTGGTTGGCGGGCCGGACCTGGCCCGCGGGCCGTAGTTTGGCCACCTCTGGCATAGACAACTTGACAAAGAAATTGAAAAAACAAAAAAACAGTGCAATGACTTACAAACTGTCGGCCACTACTCAAAAATCCAAATATCAGTATGGAAACTAAAGGACAATTTTGTAATAGTACATTCTTCCCAACTCTTTGCTATCAGAGACAAACATGGCCCCATCCAGAGCACTGGAGAGGAAAATCACATCGTGCGAGATTAAATGTGTAAGGAGAGCCGTTTACGTTACCAGGAGAGACAAAATGAGATGTTAATGACACCTCGCACCAAGAAAACGGCCAGAGTTAAGAATAGCAGCAGATTTCATTTACCAGACCGGACCTTGTTTGAGCCTCTTGAGGACTTAGAGCCCAGGAAAATTATATCATTTTAACACGGAAAACCAGAATCTGAGGAAACTGTAACACAAAGTCAAAGTTGGAACTTATTGCTAAAATAACAACACCCCAGACCATGTGCAAGAGGCATAGTCAAGCTGCCTTACACCATTTCTCTGCGCCAGCAGTTTGTCAGCTTAAAGACTGGCTTAAGTTGTACATTTTAAATTCTATATTTTGCACTATTAACGTGAACTAATATGTATATACTGACGTGAATATTAATATGTGAAAATTGCTTGTGGATGTCCAAGTCATTTGAGGCTGGCAACCTCAGCATATAGAATGAAGATTTCATGAACCACCGCTGCCAGGGCTGGTGACTGATGTATTGCGAGTTTCTTACAGAGAACCAAAAGCAGAGGTAGTCCCAATTTCCATATGGAGCAGGGAGTGAATGATGAAAGAAATGATGTACTGTTGAGTTCGTTTTATGGTTGAGTACAGTTTATACTGGTGAAGAGGTAGCTTCAAACGCGAATGGTTAAAATGAACGAATGTCAACAATATTCTTCCAACGAACTTCAACAAGTAGTGAACTGGGCAAGTACTGGCAGTACATAAGTCGGTGATGACTGTACATCGATTTTATTCAACATGACACAGACGGAGTGGACAAGACTAACATCGTCACAGGCGCAAAGATCATACATCAGCATAATGGTAATTACTTTTAAAGTTCCTGAAGATTCTCTACCATAAAGTCCTCTGACTCAAGTGACTAAGGATCACAAACTGTTACCGTATAATATTCTTCTCATTCAAGTCCGTTGACCTTCTCTCAAGGACGTCTATCATGGTAACGTATTCATACTCCAGGATAAAATCTTCCATATCATACTTCACAATCCCATACGTTCTCCAAAACATAACGTTAGATAGCATATAGTTTCAAACAAAGTCATACACGATAATACGAACAGGTTAGAGATTCCAGTTGGCTAACCTCTCCCATTCTATGCCACGCTTCTGGCATTGTTGTAACAGCATATTAAAACATGTGCATAAGGTAATCAATAACTTCTTCCACTCGTAGGAATCCTTCTTCTACGATACAAATCCTAAAGGCAAACGACTCTGTAGATCCATTCTAGGAATAACATCTTCCCGCTAGACTAGTATTAGAGCGGCCTTATAATACAGCTTTAAATAAGAAGTGGGGCGATAACTTACGTGACATTGCTGCTATTGGTTTCGACCTGAAGACCAATACAGATCACTAGAATAAATGGCTTTCCATAAACATGCCATTGAATACAAATATAATATAACAATCATGGACATAAACAAGTTCCATGTTGCCCCCTTCAAAAAATGACGTCACAAACTACTCAACTAGGTTACCCGTGCGTCCCAAAGCAACACTCACTGCTTCGTGCACGTCAGTGCGCGAATCATTCGACCGCACAAATAATATAACTATATCAAGACTGGTGCGTACATTTGGCAGGACCGAAGACTACCCCCTTAGGTAATAAATGTACGTAACAGCTCCCTTATTACCTCCCCTTAAAAAAATTAATTCTATTAATTTTTTTCGAACTAATTACTCGAGAGAGGTGAGTCAAAAACTACAACAAGATATGAAATGCATAAAGTTATATCATATTAAGAAAAGAATATTAAATTGAAATCAATATAACTAAATGACAGTATGCATTAAAGCACACATCCACTATCGACCTACTTTGGAACGATGTGGTAATATTCGAAGTAAAACAAGTTGAAAAATGAAAATGAAGAAACCATAAAAAAAAATGATAATAAAATTCAACTAAGTTTTAAAAAAAAAATTTGAAACATATGATTTCAAAATGAAAATGAACAGCAACACTGATGATAATCAATGATAAGAGAATCAATAGAACAGAAAATTTTAAAATACAACATGCAAAATGAAACAAAGCATAATTAAACACTTTAAGAAGCAACACACTTACTATTTTCTAACACTAGTAAGTTTGACTAGTTATCTAAAAGTGAGATATCATGTAGTGGGATACGTGAATACACGTATTGCGAGAAACTAATAAAGTTAGTAGATGTGTGATTTATAATCAATCAAATAGATTAAGTTGAATTAATCTAATTTATATATTCCTTAATTACTAACAAATAACTAGTTAACAATATATTCTAAATAATTACAATATCACTATCAATATGTCACTGTTCCGTTACAACTAGTTAGTAATCGACGAGATAATGTTCTCAATGTTCCATACACGATATAATATATTCTCTAACACGTTATGTAGTGTAATATGTTCCATAGGAATAACAAATGTATATTTGTCGCTCTTAACAATGTTGCCATATTAATAATAAAAAGTTACTGTAGTACCAATGTTCGCGTACTAAGAAAACGTTGATATAGTATCAATAACAATGTACAAAGTTATTCATGTTATCGGTGAGGATGTTCCAACATCTGGAAGTGGTTTAGTTTCGACACGTTCACTTGGGCATCTTGATAGACAGTCTGCGAACACATTCTGCACTCCAGGAATAGCTCGTATCTCAAAATGGAACGGTTGAAGCGCTATAGCGTAACGCGCTGACTTTGATGACTTAACGTTCCCTGTGTTCAGTGCTGTAAGAGCTTTCTGGTCAGACTCCACCACAAAGTGTGAGCCGAGGAGGTAACGATCCAGTTTAGTGATTGACCAGACAAGAGCGAGGAGCTCTTTATCCAGAACGGAATATTTCATCTCGCTCGTTGTGAGCTTTCTGGATACGTACATAACCGGAAATAAGGTGCCTCCGTATTCCTGCATCAAAACTGCCGCAATAGCGTAGGAAGAAGCATCACTGCGAAGAACAAAGGTGAGATCTTTGTTAGGCAACCTTAAAAAAGGTGCATTTGAAAAAAATTGTTTTATATAGTCTAAAGCCGTTTGGTGATCCTGCGACCACTTTATTACATTAGATGTGCCTTTTTTTAGTAACGAAGAAAGAGGTGCAGTTATAGTAGACAAATGAGGGATGAATTTAGAATAGAACTGTATTAGTCCTAAGAGCGACCTCACTTGTTTTTTTGTCTTAGGTGCTGAGATGTTTAAAATTTTAGAGACGTTACTGTCTTCTGTATACATTAAACCGCGACCTATACGGTGACCAAGAAAGGAGATGTCATGAAAACCGACAAAAGCCTTTGAAGGTTTCGCTGTTAAGTTATAATCCCGTAAGGTAGAAAGTAAAGATTTTAAACCCTGAATATGTTCATCCCAAGAGTCACTGAAAAGACAGATGTCATCTATATAAGTAATGACATCGGGACGATGAGACAATATGCGGCGCATCATGCGTACAAAGGTAGCTGGCGCATTCATTAACCCGAATGGCATAAAATTCCATTGAAAAAGACCCCGTGGTGTCGAGAAAGCGGTGAATGGCTTTGCTTTAGGAGTGAGTGGCACTTGCCAATATCCCTTTGAAAGGTCAAATTTCGAAAAGAATGTAGCATGAGATAATCTCTCCAATAAGTCATCTAAAAGAGGTAATGGTTCCGCATCGAATTTTGTAACTTTGTTTAATTTCCTGTAATCTACGCAAAGACGTATATTGTTGTCTTTCTTCCTAATGATTACCATGGAAGAAGAATATGGAGATGAAGATGGTTCAATTATATTTAATTGGAGCATCTCATCCAATTCCTTATCAACCTTATCACGAAAGTGTAAAGGAATAGGATATGGGCGAACTCGAATAGGCGTATCGTCAGTCAGAATAATGTCATGTTGGATGACTGACGTATGACCTGGGATGTCAGTGAGGACATCCTCATACGAGTGTAGAATATTAGAGACTTGCTGACGTTGATCAGCCGAAAGAGTAGATGAGATCGTAACATCATTCCATTTCTCAGTGGAATGGAGTGGTACAACTGGTATTGGTAGTTGTACATCATCGAAAGAAGATTCCTCTTCTTGGATGACTGACAAACTAGAATAGTGTTGAATAGGTGGTGTAGGATCGTCAGTTGCCTGAAACACTGACTGTAGATAATCAGGACGTGAGTAATACTCCTTCAACATGTTAATGTGGAAGGTTTTATGTTTACCATTAACATCAACGATGTAGTCGACATCGGATATTCTTGAGATGATCCTGAAAGGACCTCTCCAGGTAATTAAAAGACGATTGTTATGCGCAGGTAGTAAGACAAAAGCTTCATCACCAGGTATGAGCTGGCGAAGACGTCTATACTTGTTTGCAAATAGACGAGCTTTTTCTTTGGCTTGTTCAGATGATGCAGTAGCTAGTCTACAAGCATCTATGATTATCTTTCTCAGAGAGATCACATACTCATAAGAGGATTGAGTTTCCTCTTCAATATTCTCATCAACCAATAAGTCGTGGATTAACGACATCGGACCGCGTGGTTGCATGCCAAAAACAAGCTGGAATGGAGAAACCCCGTTGCTTGATTTTGTACTTCGCGATACGCAAAGAGACAAGCGGGTAGGACCCGATCCCAGTCTTGGGGATGGTCTTGAGTCATCTTACCCAACAACTGCTTGAGTGTCCTATTGAGACGCTCAATTAACCCATTTGACATCGGATGATAAATAGAACTAAGAGATCTGTCTATACCTAATGTCTTCATAACTTGAGACATGGATTCAGAAATGAACTGAACCCCATGATCCGACAAGATTTTCCGTGGAAAACCAATGCGTGAGAAAATTAACATCAATGCTTCTGCTACACTGGCAGATGAAGTGTTTTTGAGAGGGATGGCCTCAGGCCAACGAGTGCACATATCAATGCACGTAAGGATATGCGTATGCCCTCAAGCAGATGGAAGTATCGGACCAATAATGTCAATGGCCATTTTATCAAATGGTCTAATCGGGATGTCCGCAGCTTGAATAGGAGCCGCATGAAATGGACCCCGTACCTTAACTTCCTGACATATCAAACAGGACCGACAATAGAGAGTGATGTCCCTATGGACGCCTGGCCAGTAGAATGCCGAAAGCACTCTGGATTTGGTACGCGAAAAACCCATATGGCCCGCACATTGCGAGTCATGCGCATGTCGTAATATACGAGATCTCATAGAGGATGGGACTAAGATCTGATAACATAAGGATGAATCCTTTTCCCGTATTACTCTCACCAAAATCCCATTTTTAAGTATAAAGTCATGTCTAGATTTTGCAAGTTTGTTGCTTGTATTCTTTTTGTTAACATACTGAAAAATTTTTTTTAATGAATCATCATTCTTTTGCAATGTAGCAAACAACTCCCGTGAAATAGGAGCATCATCATCACAAGTGGTATGAACTGTAGGTTCAATAGGTGTATCATGCGACATATTAGTAGCTTGCGCTCTAGTCACTACTGCATTTGCAGTTTGAATATGTCGCTCTTCCCATTCAGCAATTTGCTGTGGTGAACACTCTTTAATACCATGTATGCGACCAAGTATTAAATCACAAATTGGATTTGGAAGAAGACAAGCCTGGATCTGTCCTGAAAAAAATGGTGTATGAAGTGTTATAATGGCTGTGGGAAATGTTTCCACAGTTCCGCCAAACGTCACACATTTCACAACCCTGCCCGTCGCACAACTAGGGTCGATCAGCGAAGTCCGGACGCCCACAGTGGTACAACCTGAGTCGAATAAAAGAGAGCATGAAATATTGTTAACAAATCCTCTGTTAAACTTAAGAGAGCCCTGTCCCTGGTGTACTGACGCAGGAGTGGCCATGCAGACTGCAGGTAGACTAGGCAAGGTATGTCCGCAACGCAGCGTCGTGATCGCCTTGGGCTGGAAAAGAGTAGAGCATTCTGAACAATCTTTGACTTGGGTACAATCAAGAGAACAACACATAGCATTGTGAGTTTCAGCTACTTTACCCTGTTCAATGTTAGCCTGTGTATCAATTAAAGAGACATTAGAATGTCTAACCGTATTACTTGACGATCTATCTCTGCGACGCGATCGATTTTGATTATTGTCATAAAAATTGCTACAATTGTCGTTTCTGCTAGAGTTAAAATTGGGATGAGTTCGATAATTTGTATAATTAAAGTTATGATGTTCTTTAAAATTTTTATTCCAAGAACCTTGTCTGTTTTGCGGACCCTGAGATTTTGATCTCCAATTTTGTCTATTATAATGTCCTTGATTATTTTTAAAATAATTGTTACCAAAATCTCGTGATCTGTGAGTTTGGTTCCAAGAAACATTAAATGGAGCCGATTGTTGAAATTGCTTCCCTTTGTAAAAGTTATCATTGTTAAAATTGTAATTATTTCCCTTATTGACATACCTATCAGCACTAAAGGAACGATTTCGTGAAAAATTGTTTTGTTGTGCTGCAAAAGCAACAGGCAATTCATTCTTAATCTGTGCGTTACTTAGATCCATGTTTGGGTGAGCAGTGCAAAAATTTTTTGCATGTTCTTCTAAATTTTTCATTGATAAAGGTTTCCTTTCGTGTAAAAATGCGAGAAATGTAGGATTTACAGACGAAAGTACCTTATCGCGCATCAGTAAATCGAAGAGACCTTCATACGACTTTTCAATTTTGGATAATTCGATCCATCTTTCTAATGTTAGTCGTATCTGTGACAGAAAATCACTAAAATTTCTGCCAGATTGAGGTAGTAATGTATGAAATCTTAAACGATATTCGTCTTCTGTCATTTGGAATTTTTGCAGAAGTGCTGCTCTAAGAGCATTATAGTCATTTTTCTCACCAATGCTGGTGGTATGATAAACTGCTAATGCATCCCCTGTAAGTAATCTGGATAAATATGTACAGTATAGCGCTTTATCCACGTTATAAGACCCACAAGTGGCCTCAAACCTATCTAGGAAGAATATTACGTCATCAGACGGGGGATTAAATTTTGGTAATTTAAGGTGAATTTCCTTAAAATGATCCTGTCTGGATGAAGTTTGGCTTTCAAAAGTTCTCTGAGAATTAGATTCCTGAGTTAACCTAATTCTCTCATATTCTGATTCTGCTAATTTTAGTTCATGCTGTCGTTTTTTTTTCATTCTCTTCCATCTCAAGCTGAAGTCGTTTTACATTTTGTTCAGCTATTAATCTCCTCTCTTCCATTTCTTTTTGTTTATTTTCCATCTCAATCTTAAGTCTTTCTTCAGCCTCCCTTTGCTTCTGTTCTGCCTCTCGCTGAAATCGTTTATCTTCTAATTCAGCGGCCAATCTCATTTTTTTCTCCTCTTCCTCAGCACGTTTCTCTTCTAGTTCGGCGGATAATCTCATTTTTTTCTCATTCTCCTCCGCTTCAAATTTCCTCCTCTTCTCATCTTCCTCAGCACGTTTCTCTTCTAGTTCGGCGGATAATCTCATTTTTTTCTCATTCTCCTCCGCTTCAAATTTTCCAAACGTAAAGTTTCTAACCTTCTCTGATCAGCTTCTATTTCTTGAGCTTTCTTATATTCTGCAAGTGCAAATGCTTTTGCCTCATCAGGAGCCATCTGAAGGGCTTTTGCTTGCTTAATGAAATAGTCTAAGGTAGCCATTATTCAATATTATTATGTAATAATACTATTTAAAAGTGTTACTACAACTAGTGGTCTTCGTTCCTGTCCTTAGAACGGTATAATGTTATCAATTTATATAATAGGCAATAATATTTATAATTAATAATGTAATTTATAACATGAAATGATGTGAAAGCAATAACGTGACAGACAATAGCACAATACTGACGCGACACGATAATTAGGACAAATGAAAACGTTCGCAGAAATCCAATGAAAATAATATATGGAACTAAAATGGAATGTCGTAAAGAATTACGATGATAACTGCGATCAAATATTCAACAGGACAATAGACACCACAGTGTAAAAACATATGCTTTGTAAAAAACTGAACGACAGGAAAGGTGAGACGGACAATAATCACATACAAAATACATCCTGAAACTAAGGTACAAGTAAAAATAGCTACCAAAAACAACGATTAAAACTTGACACTACAGCTAAAACAGTCAGGTGTCACAGACTACCAGACACAGTGGACCAAAGATCCTTCTATGCTCACGCATAGGAACATTCCACTGCGGGAAGTCTGCAAAATAATGTCCTACAGAACACTTAAGACGGACCTGTGGTGAAACTGGTATTTTCCCGTCCTAAGTCGCCATTCACAACCTCCCACGAAGAATACAACACATATAACATGTAACATGTAAAATATAGATATGGACATATCACGGAAGGCACAGCTAAAAGTAATAAAGCGTATAAGGAGAACACGTTATACTTAACTCGCGTGCAGGTAAAAAATCAATGTGCCTCGTCTCCGTGTATGTACGTTTGAGGATAAAATACTTCGTTCTGAGTATTAGACCACAGCTCGCACGTAATAGTGACTAAGAGATGATCCCAAGATGTTGTCGCCTTGAAAGTTCAGATCTTCAAATGATCCCAAGATGTTGTCGCCTTGAAAGTTCAGATCTTCAGATGATCCCAAGATGTTGTCGCCTTGAAAGTTCAGATTTTCCATTGCTGATACTTGTATAGGGTACGTTTCCTGTGAAATTCTAGATTTCATAAACACACTGGAGCACCAATTACTGTTGAGTTCGTTTTATGGTTGAGTACAGTTTATACTGGTGAAGAGGTAGCTTCAAACGCGAATGGTTAAAATGAACGAATGTCAACAATATTCTTCCAACGAACTTCAACAAGTAGTGAACTGGGCAAGTACTGGCAGTACATAAGTCGGTGATGACTGTACATCGATTTTATTCAACATGACACAGACGGAGTGGACAAGACTAACATCGTCACAGGCGCAAAGATCATACATCAGCATAATGGTAATTACTTTTAAAGTTCCTGAAGATTCTCTACCATAAAGTCCTCTGACTCAAGTGACTAAGGATCACAAACTGTTACCGTATAATATTCTTCTCATTCAAGTCCGTTGACCTTCTCTCAAGGACGTCTATCATGGTAACGTATTCATACTCCAGGATAAAATCTTCCATATCATACTTCACAATCCCATACGTTCTCCAAAACATAACGTTAGATAGCATATAGTTTCAAACAAAGTCATACACGATAATACGAACAGGTTAGAGATTCCAGTTGGCTAACCTCTCCCATTCTATGCCACGCTTCTGGCATTGTTGTAACAGCATATTAAAACATGTGCATAAGGTAATCAATAACTTCTTCCACTCGTAGGAATCCTTCTTCTACGATACAAATCCTAAAGGCAAACGACTCTGTAGATCCATTCTAGGAATAACATCTTCCCGCTAGACTAGTATTAGAGCGGCCTTATAATACAGCTTTAAATAAGAAGTGGGGCGATAACTTACGTGACATTGCTGCTATTGGTTTCGACCTGAAGACCAATACAGATCACTAGAATAAATGGCTTTCCATAAACATGCCATTGAATACAAATATAATATAACAATCATGGACATAAACAAGTTCCATGTTGCCCCCTTCAAAACTGACGTCACAAACTACTCAACTAGGTTACCCGTGCGTCCCAAAGCAACACTCACTGCTTCGTGCACGTCAGTGCGCGAATCATTCGACCGCACAAATAATATAACTATATCAAGACTGGTGCGTACATTTGGCAGGACCGAAGACTACCCCCTTAGGTAATAAATGTACGTAACATGTACATAATCTATATTATTAACATTTTCAACCAGTGTAGATGTAAATGTAAACATATTCAATCTATATTGTTAACATATTCAAACATGGTAGATGTAAAGGGAAACTCAATACTCAGAGGGTATTTGTTTCTCTTCTTTTGTAATACTAGTTGATGGTACCAGCTGAGGGTACTATCTGTGGAACAAGTGAGGATATAAGTAGCCTGAAGTCGACGCTAGACACCATCATCAGATGGGTCTTAGAGATGCGGGACCAACTTGGTAGTTACTCCATGACACTTCTTGGAACATGCTACAACTTTCAAACTTGACCAGTGATGAGTGTGATCTAGTCATCCATCTACAAAGAACCAAACATCAGCTGGAGCAGAACAGACAAACTCATTGGCAGTTAAGTAGAAACATAAAAGCTGCCAAGTGAACTATCCAATTTTTAATTCCATAAAATCACTCAATGATGACTATTGTTTGTCAAAGAATTATTCATTTTTATAACTGTTAAAACATCTTTTTCTTTGATCCTTATCCGCCCACTGTCAAAGCAGCCAGAAGCCATCACGCCTGGTGGCGTCTTGTAGGGCAACAACAAATTGATTCCACTTTGCTCGGTCGGTGGCCATCCTTCGTACAGTGCCCCAACTCTGGTTCATTCTTTGCATCTCAGCCTCCACAGTCCTCTGCCAAGTTGTTTTTGGTCGGCCTCTCTTTCGTTTTCCTTCAGGGGTCCATAGCATAGCTGTTCTTGTGATGGCATCGGGGTCTCTTCTGAGGACATGGTCAACCCAGCTTCATGGACTATGTTGTCTAAATAAGGATTCTGATCCATAATGGCCCGTCGTCATCGGAGGATCATCTTGGAGGAAACAGACACCATAATCTCCGCATATGTTTCAGGTTCTTATAACAACCGATAAAACAATTTAATTTGGGATTCACAACAAAACTTCTCACATACATATAACACTCTAAAGGATATCATAAAGGAGCATCTTTTCTGCACAACAATAATTCATTGGACCACTTGTGCAATATCGTGACATATATTATTAAAAGTATCCTATGTAGATAGTAGTTTTGTTCAAGCTCTGTTGTATTTGTCATCATGACTTCAAACCTGGTCTAGGTGATTCCTGAAGTATCTTCCCCTCTTAAGTTTATGTTACAATGTTATTTTAAGATTATACATAATGTTAGCTCAGCTCATTCTTGCGTGATGGCGGCAGGAAACAAGATCTCTGCTCGATTTCTCCCCTGTGCTCTGGAGACACCTCACTGATAGCTAAATGGACCAAGGAGTATGCTGTCCGACTCTGGATTCAGCAAAGCTCTGACCAGGTGCTGCTCAATAACTCACGACCACGGTCCCATTTCATGGAAACAAACACAGATACGTTGATTAGCAATGAATTCTGGCACGAATACTGGCACAAATTCCCATCTGCTTATGTTCCAGGCTTTTATTTAGCAAAAATATGAGCTGGCTTCAACGCACTGTTGCTTTATCAAGCTTATTTGAACTAGTGGTCTCGAACTAACGCTCCTAAGTGATTATATCAGCGAGTCTGGCCAATGGAGCCACGTTTCGACAAGTGTTTGAAAAAATGTTTTCCACGTTCCCCTGATAGTATTTGACAATCTGTTTTAGTACATATCATTCCAGCCAATCAGTTTTTCAAAAATTACAATGGTGGATTGTAAAAAAATCTACCACTGAGCGATTTTATTTAAATTTTGGGTGTTGTCTGACAGCACCATCATTTTATTTTGGTTATAATTTATTAATTCCTGGACTATTTGCGTAACGTTTTACATATTCTTTGTCAGCAAGCCCTAAGGAACCCAAATATCCAAATTTAAAAGAGCTACATGCCTGCGTTCAAAATATGCAATTTCTTCTACCTCCTGTTTCGAAGATGTGCTGTCTGGGTACTGTAATGTTTTCAAACGTAAACCCATCTATTGTCATCTTTCCTTAAGAGTTTTTCAGGATTTTAAAAGGGTAGTGAATTTATCACTGTCCGTCCGAAAAAGTTTAGTGCAACACGCGTGCCCGTAATTGTGATCGCGCATTTGCACGTGTTCGGCTTTATGCCTCTCCCTTCTCTCTATCCTTTAGTCCATCTGTCTTTAGTTACGCCGTGTATAAAATGGAATGAATGAAATATTAAAATTAGGTCATTGTTCAGCTTGCGTATCTCACTGTTTTTCCAAGAAATACAGCACACGTTTCATTGAAGAAAGCGGGTAATAATACAGTAGGCTTTTACTATCAACGTGAAGGCGTTACAATTGCCGACGAAGTAGAAAACAAGGGGGATTTCGAGTACAGTCATTGTGACAGCACTGTTCTTTACCATTCTTCTTCCTTTTATTAAATTTATTTGTTAGGCTTTGCATTTACCTTTTAATTTAGATATGTGGATTAGAATATTTCACGACACTGATCCATAATGGCCCGTCGTCATCGGAGGATCATCTTGGAGGAAACAGACACCATAATCTCCGCATATGTTTCAGGTTCTTATCCGAGTCACAACAAAAACTTCTGACAAGAAGCATAAAAGACTGCAGCGTGTGATTCAAGGACCACTTGTGCAATTCGCTAGATAGTAGCATTGTAATAACCTGTCTAGGTGATTTAAGTATCTTGGACATCAACACCTGAATTAGATAAGTATTCATTACTTTGAAGAAACAAGATCCAGAAGTCACGAAATGACGAACAAAGACAATGGCACCTTATAATGTTCCTAACTGTGATTTCTGTAAATAAATATCTGCAGTCTTTACCAAACTTCTGTTTTAATTAATAAATGCCCAGATATATTTTATAAATGACAGTTGATTGATTTTGTTTCAGTTTCTGTTTGACACTGTGTTATCGTGTGAAAATTAAGAATTATTTAATATTTAAATTGGTAGGAATAAATAACGAGAGGCATTTCACACCAACTATTACATGAGAACGAAAGAACAAACTTTATTTTCAAAGGGTTAAGAATTGGGCAAGCAGGCCCGTCTGACATTATGCCCTTTCTCTCTCTCTCTCTCTCTCTCTCTCTCTCTCTCTCTCTCTCTCTCTCTCTCTCTCTCTCTCTCTCTCTCTCTCTCTCTCTCATCATGTATACTGTATCCTTTCATCGTCACATTTACTTTAAGCATTATTTAGGCATTTATTTATAAAAGTAATATAACATCATACATTTGCAATAATTATCATAATAACAGACAGACAGGCAGAACGAACGAACGAACTTTATTTTCAAAGGTCTAATATTCTGCCCTTCCACTCTCACTTATCTTGCAAACTATACCCTTTCATTCCCACATGTTACTTTAAGCATTAAATTAAAGGCATACAACGTTATAAAGGTTATATAACAGCATACAATGACATTACCGAATCATAATCAAAGTAAAGTATGTTTTTTTTTTTAAACATCAAGAACGAAATGAAATTAAGAAAAAAACAACATACAAAGTAAAAAAAAAAAGAAACAAACAAATAAACATATCCAAAACATCTATACAGTAAATCAGACAATAATTCAAGGATGATCACATTAAGGTAGCATCATCACAATCCATAATTTTTTGCCGTTTTTACGTCGGTCACATCTAAGGTATGCAACTGTGGTTGAAAGTTAGACATTAATTGTATTGTTTCCCTTATATGTACTCTCCCGAAAATAGTAACACTCAGCGAAGAAAAGTCGGTGTAGAACCCAGTTTCATTCCAGAAACGGATTTAACTCACTATTTTGTTAAAAATAACCTTAAAATGTAAGTTTTTGATTGTTTCTTCATGACAAATTTTTAATTTAAAGTATTGCAGACTTATTATTATGGATCAAAATGATATGATGGCTGCAAAACGAGCTCAGATGCTAAGAGGAAGAGACGATCACGTCAATCACAACGAGCAAGCGAGACTCTAGAAGAAGCAGGCAATATGACGACAACATGAAGCGGCACAAAGACAAACACAGCGTCAGTCACAACGAGCAAATCAGTCTGCAGAAGAGCATGAATCTCAACGCGCTGCAGAAGCTTTTCGCATTCGTCAGTTGAGAGCATCACAACGAGCAAAGGAGACTTCAGAAGAAGCAACTGAACGTAGAGCAGCAGTTGCACAACAAGTGAGACGATCAAGAGCTGCATATAGTCCAACAATTCTAAATCATGATGCCTTTGATGAGAATGCAGTTGCTGTACACAACTGCGGCCCAATGGATCAAGAATGTCAGTTCTGTCACTCTCTCAATTTTCAAGTGGAAAGATCAACCAATGGTACACTCAAATATTGCTGCCATAAAGGTACAGTGCTGTTGGAGCAAGAAGGAGAGCAGAGACGTCCTTTTCCTTTTGAGCGACCCAGCGCATCCACAACATCGACATTTTAAGGAAAATATCTGTTCCTATAATTCAGTCTTGGGCTTTGCATCCATGTGCCCAAATCGATCGCTTCGTTGGACGTGGACCATATGTGTTCAGAGTGCATGGACAGATCTATAATTTGCTTTACTTTCGTCATTATTGATGGGTAGTAGAATCAGAAGCACTGAAATGAAGAGGCTGACAGAATGGCAAAAGAAGGTTCACATCTACCTCAGCCTGATGCAAGCATAACTTTTGAGGAGGCAAAGAGTTTTATCAGAATCAGTTACAGAAACAAATGGAATGTAGAACATCCAGGGCACACACAGAATGATGCTTACTACCAGCTCCACAGAAGAGAACAAGTGGTAATCTTCAGACTCCGCACTGGCCACAACAGATTGAGATACCATCTATTCAACAAGCTAAAGATAGGAACTACCGATCAGTGTAACTGTTCTTCTTCTTCTTTGATCCTTAGCCGCCGACCGTCAAAGCAGTCAGTGGCCATCACGCCTAGTGGCGTCTTGTAGGGCAACAACAAATTGATTCCACTTTGCTCGGTCGGTGGCCATCCTTCGTACAGTGCCCCAACTCTGGTTCATTCTTTGCATCTCAGCCTCCACAGTCCTCCGCCAGGTTGTTTTTGGTCGGCGTCTCTTTCGTTTTCCTTCAGGGGTCCAAAGCATAGCTGTTCTTGTGATGGCATCGGGGTCTCTTCTGAGGACATGACCAACCCAGTTCCAGCGTCTGCCAGCTATGATGGTGTGCATGTCCTCTTGCTTGCTACGAGTAAGCAGATCTTGGTTAGTGATGGTATTCGGCCAAAAGATTCGGTGAATTTTTCTTAGGCATGTTGTGTGAAAAGAGGACAATTTCGACATTTCCTTCTCTGTAACTCTCCAGCATTCCACACCATAGAGAAGCACAGAAAGCACACAGCTCTGATATAATCTTAATTTTGTGCGTGTGCTGTATTGGGAGGACTTCCAGATGTTGTTTAGGCTAAAGAAGGCTGTTCTTGCCTTATTCATTCTGATGTTGATGTCTTTGCCTGCCCCGCCGTCTGGTGTTACTATGCTTCCTAGGTATGTGAAGATATCTGTCTGTACCAATTGCTTATTCCTTACTGATATGGGCTCAGGGTTACTCACATTGAGCGTCATGACCTCAGACTTCTTTAAATTGATGTTCAAGCCCACCTGCTGGCTAAACTTATTAAGTCTATCCGTTTTTTCCTGGATGTGTTGATATGAATGTGCTATCAGTGCAATGTCATCTGCATATTTCAGATCTTCCAATGTAGAAAATGTTGTCCATCTTATTCCTCTTGGACTGCCCTCTGTTGTCTGTCGCATCACCCAGTCTATGGCTGTTAAAAATAGAGTGGTTGATAAGGGGCATCCCTGTCGTACTCCTGTCTTCACCTCAAAGGTTAGGTTGCTCTGCCCAACACTGCACGTAAAGTTTGCATAGATGCTTTTTATGATTGACACTATGCAGCTTGGAATTCCATAAGCCCTCAGTATTTTCCATAAACTGTCCCTATGTATGCTGTCAAAAGCCTTTTCAAAATCAACGAAATTAATGTAAAGCTGTCTCTATAATGTTCCTGAGAGTGAATATATGATCTACACATCTCCTGTTCTTTCTAAATCCTGCTTGTTCTTTCCTCAGTTTGTGATCTACTGCCTTTGAAATTCTCTGTATAATTATCCTGCCTAGTATTTTGCTGGGAACTGAGAGAAGAGTGATTCCTCTCCAATTATTGCAGTCTGCAAGATCTCCCTTCTTGGGCAATTTGACAATTATTCCTTTGTTCCACTCTGATGGTGTTGTCCCCGTTTTCCAGACTTGTTCAAATAGTGGTTCTAATAGTTCTGCTGCTAGCTCAGGGTCTGTCTTAAATAGCTCTGCATTTAAGTTATCGTGGCCCGGAGCTTTGCCGTTCTTTAACCCTTTGATTGCTGTGATGATTTCTTCTTTTCGTGAAATGTCTGTATTCACATCTAGATCGTTTTCAGCTTCAGGAACATTCAATTGTGTCTCTGGTGGTTACTTGTTCAGAGTTTCTCTGAAGTGCTCTGCCCATCTTATTTCTTGTCCCTCTGCTGTCGTGATGAGATTACCTTGCTTATCTCTTACTAATGTAATATTGTTTGCACCTCGTTTTCCGCTGATGAATTTAGTTATTTTGTATACTGTGCTTTGTTCATTTCTCAGTGCTGCCTCCTCTGCCTGTCTTGCAAGATCGTCTAGGAAATTCCTTTTGTTGGCTCGGGTTTGGCGTTTAACTTCCTTGTCCAGCTGACTGTACTGTTCGCTATATAGTTGCTTTAACCTGGGGGACTTCGCTTCTGTTTTCTTTCTTTTCATTTCCTTTCTCATCGTTATGGTTTTTAAAGTTTCTGGTGTTATCCAGTCTTGCTTCTTCCTTTCCTGGAATCCCAAGCATGATTTGCTGCTTTCTTTGTATATTGTTGAAATGGTGTTTAAATTCTGGTCTATATCATCAGTCAATGTCTTTTCCTGACTTTTGGCAAATTGATATCGTTTCTTTATGTCGGCCGCAAAAGCTTTTCTGGTAAGGGAGTCCTTCAATTTACTGATGTCAAACCTTTTCTGTGTAGTTACAGTTGGTGCAGCCCTTCTTAGTTTCACTTTCAGTTTTGCTACTACTAAATGGTGATCACTTCCCACATCTGCACCTCTTCTTACCTTCACATCTTGTAATGCATGTCTCCATCTACCGTTAACTATGATGTGGTCTATCTGGTTTCTGTCCCGACCATTTGGTGATTCCCATGTTAATTTGTGAATTTCTTTATGTGGGAAGAGTGTTCCTCCAATGACCAGGTTATTAATGCTACAGAAACTTATTAGTTTATCCCCATTTTCGTTTGCTGTTCCGCTGCCGCATTTCCCCATTATTCTTTCATTATATGTATTGTGTGTACCAACTTTCGCATTGAGGTCTCCCATTACTATAACAAGATCATATCTAGGTGTGTCTTCCATTTCTTTCTGCAGTTTTTGATAGAATTCATCCTTGACCTCCTCATCGCTATCATTCGTTGGTGCGTAGCATTGTATTATTGTAGTGTTGGTGAATCTCCCTCTCAATCTTAATCTTATCAGTCTGTTGTTGATGGGTTTCCATTCCAGTAATGTCCTTTCTATTCCTTTCTGTAGAATAATGGCTACGCCTTCATTGTGTTGTCCATCCTCTCTTCCAGAGTAAAGTACTGTTTCTCCTGTTGCTGTTTTAACTTTTCCTGCCCCTGTCCATCTGCTCTCGCTTATCCCTAGAATGTGTAACCTATAGTTTCTCATTTCTGCCGTGACCTGTCTTAGTTTACCTGTCTCGTACATTGTCCTGACATTCCAAAAACCTATTCTTGTATCCTGTTTTGCGGTCAGGACATCCGTTTTCATGTCAGTGGCTTCCTTTCGGCTTTCACCACTGACAGTCATACGAGCCACAGACTCCGAATGTCCATCCCGCAGCAAAGTTTGTTCATTTATTATTGTTTCCGTAACTTCATTGTTTTTTTTTACACAGACAGGGGTGTCAGCCCTGTGCTAAAACCCCCAACCTGGAGGACCAGGGTACCAGCTTTTGTCTGACCCCTACCCACACAGACCAGTTCAGCTTGGTTGAACCTACCAGGAGTAAAACTCCCACTGGCATAGCTCTGGGGATTGTCAGGGTACGCAAGCTGCCATACCGCTACAAGGTATAGGTACCATTGATGGCAGCAGTGTAACTGTGGCACTGATAAAATGACTGCTGACCATCTGCTTCAAAGTTGCCCCTTATATGTGGTACAGAGAAAGTGCATATGGCCGACGCCAGCTCCTTTCATGGAAAAGCTTTACGGGGATTCAAATAGCCTCAAACTGACTACTGCTTTCTTTGAGAACATTCAAGTGGACGTCTGAGAGTGTACGAAGAAGAAGAAGAAGAAGAAGAAGAAATATTTGAACAGTCTGCTATTGAGTGAGTAGAAACTCCGTGTTTTTCGTTGCTCTTCCTAACTCAAGAGCAGAATCAGATAGAACGAACGCACGAACTTTATCTTCATATGGTTTAGCATTGGGCACGCAGGCCTGTCTAACATTCTGCTCATCCTTTCTCTCGTCTCCCATACTGAATTCATTTATCCTACACAGGCATTTTCAATATTATTTTTAAAAATAAAAATAAACAAATTAAATGCAATAAAACAAAATAAAATCCCAACATTGTAAAAGTATAACAGTTACAGACATTTACAGGACCTTATCATAATCAATAATGAACAGGGCAGAATAATCCTTAAAAAATACACATGACCTTAGAAAATGATTTGGGAACATAACTAAATTAGGGTAACATATAATCTGCACTCATGATGAATTTGAAAAGCCTGTGATTGTATGAACATGGATTAAGCATGCTTTTTAGGTAGTGTGGAAGATTGTTCCACAGATGAGCAGCAGAAAATGCTAAACTTTTCTTGAATAAATCAAGCCTTGGCTTGAGCACGTGTAATATGTTTAAGCGTTGGCTGTGTCTTCCGTTGTATTTAAAAATAGGCCACAGGTAGATTGGAGCATTCTGTGATAGGATTTTGTGAATGAATTTGGCTTTGTTGAAGAGGAAGCGCTTTCTTAGAGGTAATATGTTAAGATGTTTATATAGATCTACTAAGTGTGTTAGGTGTTCGTCAGAAACTAGGCGCACTGCACGTTTTTGTAATGAATGGAGTCTCTTTGTGTTGGACATGGAGCAGCCATCCCAGATTGTGAAGCAATAGTCTAGGCGTGTTTGTATTTGGGATATATAGAACATTTATCTTGTCTTTTCATCTAGAAAATGTTTGATCTTAGCTAACAGGTAAACTTTCTGTGCCGTTTGTTTGGCCAGTGCTAGTACATGCGAATTCCAACTTAAATGTTGGTCAACTATGAGTCCTAGTGTTTTGTGTTCATTTACATTATCAATTAGTGAGGTGCCTATATAGAGCTGAAGTGTTGTTTTCTGTGAGTTTTGTAATTTTTGCCTAGTTGATATTATCATACATTTTGTTTTAATGATATTTATTTGCATACGATTTTTGTGGCTCCATTTGATAAGATTGTCTGTATCAGTTTGTAATAATACTTCTAGTGTGTTGCAACTTTTATCACTTGTGTAAATGGCACAGTCATCGGCTAATAGGTCGCAGGATGAGTGCTTGATGTGTAGTGGCAGGTCATTTATGTATACGGTTTGAAACATAGGATAGGTCTAGTGAGAAGGTGACTTACTCCACAGATCTCTTCTACTGCTGCCATCTAGGACTGTGCCGTTAACTACCTGACTTGTTCTGTGCCATGCCTACCGCTAGTTCATCAGCTCTCTTCTCCATTTCTGGGAACTATATTTTTCTATCTAACATCCATCTTGCCACAGGTGACTAGTTCCCTTCCTTGCAGACTGTGCTTTCCGTAACTCAAGAGGAGAGTAAGTTACGCATTTAACACTGGGTAGATGGGAGCGTGACGCCATCATATTTTGAACCCTGTACCTTTGCCGCGAGAGGCCTGCGCCCTAACCACTCTGTCACTTGGCCGCGCCAGGGTCTCTTAGGCGACAAATATAGATTAAGCCTGTTGTTTCCTCAGGCATGTCGTATATGAGGCGACTAATGTGAGGGTGTTTAACGGGACTGCCAGCCTCATTATGTAAAACAAATTGCTAGAAAAACCTAGGTATTGTTGGCTTCAATGGGAAACGATGATTATGAGGTGAGCGCAAGTACCAGACAAGAGAGGATTCTATACGTGCCTTAGTTTTCTGAGTTGGCCCAATCTCCTCGTGGGGTGCTAGTTCCCTCTTGCACTTGTTTATCCTGAAACGTGACAAGATATACCGGTATATATATATATATATATATATATATATATATATATATATATATATATATATATATATATATATATATATATATATGCGTGTGTGTGTGTGTGCGCGCGCGCGCGCGTAAAAAGGGCCACATGATCAAAGCATAATCATTAACAAGATTTTAAAAATAACTAACGCAGATCACAATATTATTATGGTATTAAGAACATAGACCACAATATTAGTATGCTATTAAGAACATAGACCACAATATCATTATGGTATTAATAACATAGACCACAATATTAGTATGCTATTAAGAACATAGACCACAATATTAGTATGCTATTAAGAACATAGACCACAATATTAGTATGCTATTAAGAACATAGACCACAATATCATTATGGTATTAAGAACATAGACCACAATATTAGTATGCTATTAAGAACATAGACCACAATATTATTATGCTATTATGAACACGGAGAAAAATGCACTTGAGCACGCATCGTTTTTATCAATACTTGCTCCCCACAATTCAACCACAACATACATTCATGTGTTATTCTATTCCATAAAACATAATTATTTTGTTTATCAAATGATAAGTTCATAAAATCTACATATTTAGTCCAGACAATGACATCTATCACCAAATTATCGATCTATTAAGCCTAAGTAGTTGCCCAAATTCAGATGCAGCCGTCATAATCCCGTTTAATTCTGTAAGACTTTTTAGAATTCATGTAGATTTTTATTTTTTGCATGGCAGAAAATAAAAATGGCATTAATGCATATTTCTCTCCCCTGATGAAATACTGATTTTGATCTTTCGTTCCTTTTATTCAGTGTTTCAATATGGATTATATTTTTGAATTGTAAAGTTAATAAAAACAAAACACGGGAATCGACTAAGTGCCAGAAATGACTAGCACTGTGCATTTCCGTCGTTGCCCAGAATTCCTCAGCTCGTGGGATTGAAAAAAAAAAAAAAAACCACATCGTTTGTCACATTAGCAACATCGTAGGCAAACAGTTCTTCTTTTATTTTTGTTCTGTTCCACGGGGAGCACGAAGATACAACGTCAGTTGTCCGCCTTTGACAAAAACGTGTAGTGGTAATGTATGTGGCAATTTATTTTACCTGCCTGTTAATAAATAAAGTGAAATGATTGGTCAACTACTTCCACAAGAAGACAGTCACACTGACCTGACATCTCCCTTGGTCACGGCTGCGTGGTACAAGCTGTAGATGGCGATAGCGATGCTGTACACGGGAATGAGGATCAACGGGATGACCTGGTCAAGAATTGTTAAGCTTATTAAGGATTATTGATCCCGCTATTGAACATACCCCTTGGAGTTCCGGGGGGGGGGGGGGGGTCTCTGCTGAGGCAAAGAATTAATGGAACTGCTGCTCCCCCAGGCATGTCGTATAAGGCGACTAACATTAAGGTTGTGAGTAGGGTTGGTAACCTGATCATGTAAAACAAATTGGTACAGAAAACACCACTGTAAGAGGACGTGCCTACTTGGTTTAGGCTTCCTTGGTGTAGGCTTCCTACAAAGTGGCTACATGCTCCAAACAGAGAGAAAACTAAAATGATGTTGATTAATAGATAGTTTTTTTTCTTCTGTGCACACGTTCGTCCATCCGTCTGTCTTACCATTTATTAGTCTATTCATTTATAATTCTATAAATTTATCAGTCTGTCTAAGTCCGTCCGACAGTTCCTACATAAATGATATTCCGAGAGACAGTTTTTTTTTCTGTGCACACGTTCATCCACCCGTCTGTCTTACCATATATTACCATTTATAATTCTATAAATATATCAGTCTGTCTAAGTCCGTCTGACAGTTCCTACATAAATGATATTCTAGGCGCTCCACTGCTCACTTTCACACAGACGGACAGGTCAACAGACCTCAGGATTTTTTTTCAAGTGGTCAATCACTTTGGTTCCCCAGTCGGGCTCCGCGTGGTAGTAGGCACGTCTAATTCCATTACACGCAGGCATCAACATCCTTCCTTGTTTGAAGAACCACATGATGAGTCTTTCTCTGGCGTATCTAATGGTTAAAAGTCAAACTAATATTTATTGCATTGCACTGGGAAATATCTGGCAATGAAAAGAAAAGTCCAAAGGGGTCGACCAAATATGACGTCATGCAGTGAGGAGTGTTCACAATTTTGTGACGTTGTGTGACGAGGGAGGGGGGTGTTTGGAAAAATGTGACGTCACATTCGCTTCCTTCATAATAAGTGTTCCTACATTTATCAGCGATAGCTAATTTTTATCCGCAATAATTAACTTTCATCCGCAATAGTTAACTCGTGGACGATTTACAGTACTATTATGATCTCAGCTGAAATATGAGAGTCAAAGTGTCACGGGATTTCTCCACCTTGCTCTGCAGTGATGGTCCAACAGGGGCCAAATTTAGAGTATATACTGAGGGCCTTCAAAGGTACCGGCATCTACTTTTTGCTAAAAATTACTCTTGGCAGAGATTTGAACTGAAGAATGATGCTTCAATTCTACGGAGCCTCATAGGAATTTAAGAAATCAAGTACTACAGCTGATATTATCCATATATATATTTTTATCTTCCCAGACCTTAAAAAAAAATAGAACGAGGAGAAAGAATTTTGTTTGTTTGATGAGCCCCCAGCTGATTTAATTCAGTAAAATATTATTTTAATAGCTCTGTTTATGTGTATTTAAAATGAACATACCGGCGAAGTTCACTCAAAAATGATTAAATCAACTATAAATTTGTACATTTACAGATAACAAATTTAATAATCAATTATATTTAACAATGTAAAATAAATAAAGGGGTGATATAGAAAATATCCCTTTAAAGATTCATCACAGGTGATGATCTGGTTTGAAATGCTCGTGTAAAGAGTTCACTTGGTAGCTTTCAGTGGGTACTTAGCTGCCAGTAAGATGTCGGTTGGTTTCTGTTCCAACCGATGTTGATTCTTTGCAGGTTGTAGACTGATTCACTCTCGTCACTGGTCAAGTATGGTGGCTGTAACACGTCCCTCGTAGTATCGTGGGATAATTACGAAGATGGTCCAGCATCTAGAAGACCCGTCTGATGTAGGTGTCTTTGACTGACGGCCACTTATACCACACACTTGTACCAATTGGTACCACCGCCTAGTATCATGAAATAAGAGAGAAACAAATATCCCTCCTGAGTATTGGGTCTTCTGACACGAAAATCAGGTGTCCCCACCTTTTATTCCACTATACATCTGCCTCAGAACTTTACCCTCTCTGAGAATCAAATTTTAATCCCAGTGAGCGGAAAAGACCTATTGCATTTATATAAAACATGTTTAAATATACATATGCACTGGTTGAAAATCTTAATATAATAATTATATACATTATTTCTGTCATCATCCACTCCCTGCTCCATATGGAGCTTGGGACTACCTCTGCTTTTGGTTCTCTATGAGAAACTTGTATGAAGCAGTCACCAGCTTTTGCAGTGGTGGTTCATGAAACCATCATTCTATATGCTGAGGTTGCCAGCCTTGTATGTACTTGGACATCCACTAACAATTGTAACGTTAATATTGCAAAATTTCGAATGATAAAATGTACAACTTACCCCAAATAACTTAGGGCAATACAGACTTCTGGCTCAGAGAATTAGTTTCGGCAACTTGGTTAAGTTGCCTCTTACACGTTGTCTGTGTTATTACTTTGACTAGAATCCCACTATGACTTCGCGTTCAGGTTCCTAGAGTTCCGGGCTTTCCGTATTAGTAAATGTAGAGTTTTCTTGCTGTTTAAGTTCACAAAGTACTCAAAAACGTTGTCTGGTCCTTTAAAGTAGAATCTTGATTCTATTTCTTATTCTGGTTTGTCTGACTGTCTTCTTGATGAGTTGAATTAGCAGTGCTGTAGACTCCGAATGTGCTAGATCATAAGCCCACGCATTCACATTGCTACTATTTGACCAGGCTCCAATTAGAAAAGTTGTATTTTAACATCTCAAATGCCAAAACTAATAGCAATCAACGCGTACTTTGGTAGGTGCTATCTCCACTAACCTCTCATGTAAAATTCCAGCGGGACACATAAGATGTGATTTTTTCACAAGTCACTACCATATAAGGTGTTGCCTCTTCCGTTGATATAGATCATGTTCACAACTCACCACTTCATAGATCTATCACTCATCATATCTTTCAAGATTGACAACTTGGTGTAACTATTGTCTACAACAAGTCTGCCTGGAAACGATTAACATCAATTTTCGTGTTCCAAAACTCCATTCTTATATTAAGTACGTGTCTTTAATCTGTCACCAGATTGATATTTTCCGACACATTCCTGTGCAAACAAACAACTATCACGCAACAAACCTGGGTTCTTGTTCCCTCTCAGACAGAAATCGGGGGTAACTACAGCCGTATTAGTGATAAGACAACTGTTTGTGGCCATCTCCGCTTTGTTTACGTATTAATCCGGGCGCCACCATTTACTGTCTGGTTGGAAAGGTGTTACGCACTCGTAAACAACCTTCCGCTCTACAGATCCAGGAGTCAATATGAGTTCAAATGAAAGTCAATGATTACAATAATCAGTAAAGATGGTCGGTGACACCAAGACATGACAAGAATTGAAGGAAGTGTAAACAATGAATCGAAAGTCACAACTATTGTCAGAGGTGGGGGGAAATGTGAAGAGCACAGGATAAATTACAGGATGGCACAGAAAAGTATGACGTTTGAGGTTATTTCATCACACAATAACTGCACTTGAAGAAATATCACTACAAGATGTAGAATCATACATATACCTTGGCTGAAATATAGACAGTTGGAGGAACAGACAACGATTTCAAAATAAGAATACAAAAGCTAGAGAAGCTTTCATTGGATTGGGAAACATATGGAGATCAAAAGAAATCAAATCCAACACAAAAATTAGAATCTTCAGTTCAAATGTCAAGTCAGTCCTATACAAAAACAACAATCAGAAAGCCTCACAGTTTCATAAATGGGTTAAAAAAAAACTGGTACTGAAGACACGAACCAGGCAAGAGCCAGAAGAACAAGACATGAAAATAGGACGCTGAAGATGGATAGGAACGAACGAACGAACGAACTTTATTTTCAAAGGGTTGAGAATTGGGCACGCAGGCCCGTCTAGGACACAAATTGAGCACACTTGCACATAGCTTTACCAGGCAGTCATTCAGCACACTTGCACATAGCTTTACCAGGCAGTCATTGAGCACACTTGCCCCAGTGTAAGAGAGGCAGAGGAAGATCAAGGTATGCATGGAGACGAGAACTGAAGACAGCCATAAAGAGGATGAAAGATATGGAAAGACCTTGAGCCGATGGCACAGAGCAGGAAGACTTGGCATAAAGCATATGCTACTTAGGGACTTGGAAGATGATTATGATGATGTTTAGTCGACTAACTTAGGGAGTTGAAAGATGATTATGATGATGTTTAGTCAACTAACGTAGGGATTTGAAAGATGATTATGATGATGTTTAGTCAACTAACTTATATTCGACTACGTTGTTTCTTTTCAGTATTGAAAAAAAATTGGGAGAAAAAAGGGGGTAAGAGATCTGTGACGCCACGTAAAGGGAGGTGGTCCTGGTTTTGTGACGAAATGTGACAAGGAATGGAGGGGGTTAAAAAAATGGCTAGAATTGCGTGACGTCATATCTGGACGACCCCAGAACCAAAAAGAATTAGAATCTTCAACTCAAATATAAAGTCATTCCTATCGTATTATTCTAAAACATTGACAGCAACAATAAAGAAGTTACAGACTTTCACAAATTGATGCCTCCAGTGGAATAGGGGGATTTTAAACGGTACGGCAAGGTCACCAATGTGGAACTGGTGACAAGAACCAGACAAGGTCACCAATGTGGAACTAGTGACAAGAACCAGACAGGTGCCAGTGGAACAAAAGCCAAGAAGACGCTGATGAAACCTGTTGATAGCATTATCAGACGGTCCTTGTTCTTGAATCACAAGAGCACGAGAAGAACAGGTAGATCGAAAAAATACACGAAGAAGAAAACTGGGACAAAGAAATTGATGAGGACATGGGAACATTTTGAGCTAATAACACGCATCAGGAGGACGTGACATGTTTGTGTTGAAGGTCCATACACCTCGGGAAGATGTAGGGTATTGAATGAAATGAATCAATGAAACTAATAGTTTAGATATCTTGTTCTGGAAACATTAGGACAGAAAAATAATTTAAAAAAATGACACGCCTTTCCCTCCCTATATTCACAGTAAACAAAATGGAGACGGAAGTATGAGATCAAAATAAGAGAAACTCTGAAAAACACAGACAGTGAAGACTGACCAGGTCAGACTTCAGGAGATCTGACGGAAGGTATGTATGCTCAACTGGGAAGTGAAAAGCATAACAAATACAACATACACATAGCACAGACGTGCACGAGGAATAACGAAAACTCTTGTGCTCTCTACAGTGAATTTGAGTCTTTGGATTCGAAATATGATATCGTCACGTTTCAGTCTACCCAGATGTAAATGGGTACCTGCAGGGGCATAACTACAGCCCTGGTGTACCGGGTACGTCTTTAGGGCCCCGCCAGTGGTGTACAATAGGGGATGCGAGGGGGTGGTATCCTCCTTGGTTGGCAGTCAGGACGGGGTAAGGGGAGGGGGGGCCCTTCGTATGCTATTATAAATATCAGGTACTGTTAAAACAACCGTTGATACGTGATCGATTTCACTGGGACGTCGGAAGATGACAATCTTGTTGAAGATTAAGGCCCCGAAAGTGATGTAACACTTCGTTATAGTAATCAACAACGAGAAGGTAACATCTTGTAGGAGGTTATCAGCGATAGATCTATGAAACAGTGAGGTCGTAAACATGACAGGCGAGAACGGAAGTGGCAAGATCTTATATGGTCACGGAGTTTGAAAATACCATGTAAGGGGAAATATCTTATGTTGTCATGAAGCAATGTTCTACATGAGGGTAGTGGGGGGAGACAACTACCAACATTTGACACTTATTTGCAATTGGTTTGGCATTTGAAATGCTAAGATAGAATAATCCTGGCTGGATCTCTCCTCAACGAAGCAACATGGATGTATGGGCGAAAATTTCGCTTATAACATACCACTTTGTAAGACTACTTTACTGACTTCTAATTTCGTTAAGCAGAAAGCATAGACAGCCAGGAACGCGGTATATTAGGACCCCAATATAGGACAGACCATAGGACTGGAAGTGAATTCTACGATTAGAAGGGAGTAACTCCAGGGTCATCCTTTTGAGCCTTAAGTTCTAGGATTCTATTTCAAGTGCACATAGTTAGACACCTTACCCACCTGAAAAGACGGCAACTTAAATTAGTTGTCCGATAATATTCGGACGTTTCTTGTGTAAAAAAAGGTCACCCGATATCGGAGTAAGTTGTAATGTGTACATTTTATAATTTTATATTTGCACTTTGACATGCATAATTTGCTTGTGGAAGTACAGTTTCACATGAGGCTGGCAACCTCATCACTGCAAATAACTTGACGCAAGAACCACCACTGCAAGAGCTGGTGACTGATTCGAGCTAATTTCTTACAAGGAACAAACACCATAGGTGGTCCCAAACTCTATAGAGAGCAGGCAGGGGATGACGATATCGCGGTGTATATATTTATTATACTTACACTTTAGTAAGTCTTATATGTATGTTTATGTATATTTCAATCGTCACCTTCCGCTGTCCAAAAGCACTTTCATCCGACTCGCTTGGGTTACAACTAACGCTCAGGGAGAATACAATTCTGAGGAAGATGAAGTGGTGGATGGAAGCGGAGATCGCCTGATGTTCCTTTCATGATACCCAATACTCAAAAAGGGCAAGTTTCCCTTTTAGTTTGTGGTACAAGTTGCCAGCCGTCAACACCAGACACCAAAATCAGACGGGTCTTGAGAACGTTTGACAACTTTTGTAGTTACCCCAGCCTTACTGCATTGGACGTGCTACACTCACAAGATTTGACTATTGAAGAGAAAGACCAGCCCAAGGCACCCATGGGAACTAACAGTGACTGAAGCAGACGCCAACTGACCCTACATCGGCTGTTAAGTAACATACAAGCACAGCCAATGGACATTTTAAATCTTTTCCCATTATTCATCAAAATTTAACATCATCTGATGATGAGAAATGTCATCGCTTCTTTTTTTTAATTAACAACTTTATTTATATTACATTGTTAACCCATAGGTGATTATTAAACATGTATCTGTAACTATAACTATAGTTTGGATTAATCACTATTGAGTGAACTGTACGTCTGCAACCGTATGACTCACATTGTTTAAAATACATAACCATATAAAACTATTAAATTAATAGTTGCCGAATCATCTTCAGGTGGGGGCTCAGAAGTTACGAGTCAAAATTTCCTCAAAAAAAGGGCGGGAGACTAATACGTTCATGACAGCTTAGATGATCTCTTTCTTTAAAAATACAATGAGGCTCCCTTAAATAGAAGCATCAATCTTCTACGTATATCTCTGCCAAAAGTAATATTGAGCGAAGGTTGATACCTTTAAAGAGCCTCATTTTTATACTCTTAAGTTTTGCCATTGTTGGACCACTATTGCAGAGCAGGGGAGACAATACCGTCACAGCGGATAAAAGTAGAAACATCATTCATGAAAGAAACGAGTGTGACGTCACATTTTTCTAAACTACCTCCCTCTATCGTCACACAACGTCACAAAATGTTCACCCTCCTTCCCCCTCACTGCTTGACGTGATAAGTTGACGACACTATTTTAAACGAGTGGCGTATTATGGAATTTTCATTTAAGAGTTTAACCATGTTTTGGCGAAGCGCGCCTAGTTCAACATGGCAATAAGGTTATATAAGGGCGCATGTTAAAAAAAATATAAAAAGACATTGTGGTCTGGAAGCAGGTTTTTGGAACAACTGTATCGCACTCCGCGCACACAGGGGGATCCCACTCAGGTTGCCGCCTTCAGATTTGAAAAATGAAAGCCAAATAAAGGACGCGATGCAGAAATACGTTGGTTTGGAAGATTATTTTCAAGATTATTCACTGAGATAACATTGATGAATATTAAATCATTCCTTCTTAATCTTTTCTTACTCTTGTAAATAATCTCAGGCTTCAGGGATAGATAGATAGATAGATAGATAGATAGATAGATAGATAGATAGATAGATAGATAGATGAATAGATAGATAGATAGATAGATAGATAGATAGATAGATAGATAGATAGATAGATAGATAGATAGATAGATAGATAGATAGATAGATAGATAGATAGATAGATAGATAGATAGATAGATAGATAGATAGATAGATAGATAGAATTAACGAATTTTATTTTCAAAGGGTTAAGAATTGGGCACGTAGGCCCGTCTGACATTCTGCCCTTCCTCATGTTTACTGTATTCTTTCATCCCCCCTCCCCCCATTTACTGCAAGCATTATTTAGGCATTTATCATTAAAAAGTATAGATAGATAGATAGATAGATAGATAGATAGATAGATAGATAGATAGATAGATAGATAGATAGATAGATAGATAGATAGATAGATAGATAGATAGATAGATAGCCAAAGAGAGATTTTAGTTCTCAAATTCAGTAAAACGAACTTGTCAAGTCTGTAAAGGTAGCAGATTTAGATGATCATATGCTGGTAGAGGAAACGGAAAACAATTAAACCATTTCCAATAAATTTTTAGTGCTCTAAGTCAGTGGTATTCATTCAACCTGGGGTACAAGAAGACTTCTAAGGGGGTACGTGAAAAAAAGTCTGCAATGTATAGGTAAATTTAATACTTGAAATTATTCATAAATAACCTTGGGGATACGTAGTTAAAGATAAAATATATCTGAGGATACGTGAACAAAAAAAGGTTGAATACCACTGCTCTAAGTATATTTTTAACAATTCCAGTCACAGAGGTGTCAGGTTAAATGATCTTTTCCAAAATAAAATTGATCAAATCTTCTCTAGTGTCAAACATGCTCCAAGATAGATAGTCTTGCAATAATAGCCATAGAATGTGATCAAGCAAAAAACTTATATTTTGAAAACAGTTTACGAAGCAGGAAGTAAGAAATGTTTCTTTGTAAGTATTGTTTTTGTTTTAACACGTTTTATGTCAAAATACAGCTAATAAAAATAGATATTGTTTTACTGTTAACGTAATGTAAAAGCTTATCTTCTGATATCTCATTTAAAATATAATTTCAAGTCCAGATGTTGGCCCCACTGAAAGTCAAAATCGGACCCCGCGGGCTCTTACCAAAACCGAAGAACGCGTGCATGGTACATGACACAATTACCACCCTCGTTATTTCAATCACACCAGTCTGTTCCTAGATGTTCTCAGTTTAGTGTTGCGTTTAGATTAATTTTCAAAACACATTCTAATTTTCGTGAACGCTAGAAAACTTACGCAGTTTAGAAAAAAAGAAAACGTGTTTTTCGGACAATGTGGAACAATGTGGAAATACAGAAACTGATATGTCGAAAAAGGGAAAACACGGAAGACAACTGCCGAAAAATAAGGTGTCAATGTGGCCACAGTTTCTGACATTTAAAATAGTCTTCTTCTTCTTCTTTGATCCTTAGCCGCCGACCGTCAAAGCAGTCAGTGGCCATTACGCCTGGTGGCGTCTTGTAGGGCAACAACAAATTGATTCCACTTTGCTCGGTCGGCGGCCATCCTTCGTGCAGTGCCCCAACTCTGGTTCATTCTTTGCATCTCAGCCTCCACAATCCTCCGCCAAGTTGTTTTTGGTCGGCCTCTCTTTCGTTTTCCTTCAGGGGTCCATAGCATAGCTGTTCTTGTGATGGCATCGGGGTCTCTTCAGAGGACATGGCCAACCCAGCTCCAGCGTCTGCCAGCTGCTTTGATGGTGTGCATGTCCTCTTGCTTGCTCCGAGTAAGCAGATCTTGGTTGGTGATGGTATTCGGCCAAAAGATTCGGAATGCTGATACACCCCCCTTTACTCTCTTGTTTCCAATAAATGTAACCGCATATTTTAGCAGTAACCTCTTCTGTATTGGTTCCAACTTGACTGTAAACCATCAACTGATACCGACTAGATTTGCTGGTTTCTCACTGAATGTAATTAAACGTTAATGTTATTAGTCTGTTTACACCCACTGTTGCGAGTGTAGTGGTTTGGTCTATATCCTCGCCACACAGGCTAATTCAATATATATGTGCTGCTGTCCTGTCTCGGTGTCTGGAATGTTGACCTGGGTGTGTGTTGATATGTTCGCACACCACGGTACGTACATAAGAGTACATGCAGGAGTCAAAAAGGGTTGCAAACGTCTAGAACAGTTCGATACTGTTTATTCCGTACAACACAGACACGATGACATAAATGACACACATTCGACAGCAAAACACGAATCATAGTATATAATTTCCACACTGCATCAATACCTAATACGGCCTGTCCTAATCCTGGACTTATAATAGCTTAATAGCTTCATACATCTCCACACTGCAGTTAATATATAATATGGCCTGTCCTAATCCTGGACTGATAATAGCTTAATAGCTTCATACATCTCCACACTGCAGTTAATATATAATATGGCCTGTCCTAATTCTGGACTTATAATAGCTTAACAGCTTCACAAATCTTCATACTGCAGCTAAACATAATATGGCCTACAAAAGTACCTTAATACACAGCGAAGCCTGCATCACCCGGCAGCTTCATTAATCTTCAAAATATGGCCTACAAAAGTACTTCAATACATAGCAAAGCCTGCATCACACGGCAGCTATAATAAGGTTCATATGGCCTAAACAAATCTTCACTGCAGTGTATCACATAGGCTGTACACACAGCGAAATATATAAGTCGACATTTTCTCAAATCCTACGTAGGCATACATTATCCAAAAACACTGGGACTCGACCTCCACGGTCCACGCCCAAAACACAACTCTCAAATCACACACTAGTCCCGCCAAAAAACCCGTCACGAGATTCGGCTGTCTTGAACACCGTTCTCGATAACACATGCAGACTAGCGAGCTATTCACATGACTCAAAACAGTACAGAATAAATACATTAAACAGCGTTCACACGCTTATCTGTACTCTGTCACCCGAAAATAGGAAAAGATAATTCTATCCTAAAGTCAAACAAGTATCCGCTTAATCAAGCGTTGCAACTCGAAATTTAATATGTTCCAAACATTCTAAAGATTACTTCCCCTTCCATAAGTTCCACCTGCAACAGTTACCACCCGCTCCGGGAAAAAAAATGCTTCTATCATTTTTTTTGAAAAAATTAACTCCCAAAAACGAAAAATTTAGAAGACAATTAAGCTGTAACGTATGCCTACAAAAATATCTTGTTTTAAATCAAAATTATATCTACAACAAATATCAGCATTAAAGTGTAAAGTAGCAATTAAAGCATACAGCATAACCAGCTAAGTATAAAAAGTAATTAGCTAAATATACAAATATGATCAGTTCCAAAATTAAGTTACGTATATTTAGTACAAACCAAACCGAAAACAACCAATCGAAAGAGAAAACACAAGATCAATCAAAAGAAGAATGCTCTGTAAAAAAGGAAAGTAAGAACTCAACAATACTATATACTCATAATTAAGTTGGACAATTACATGTAAAATAAATACAACTATCATAAGTAGATATGTTATATCAAGTCATATAACCACTCCAACAATACAAAGAATAGAGGTATAAGTGTTGAAAGGACAAAGTATACAAATAGAATCAAGTAAAACGAAGATGAGGTACGAAAGTATAAACAAGATATGAAATCCATACCGAAAAGACAACAGAAAAGGAGGAATGAAATGAAGAATAGTTACCAAAGACAGATAGAAAGCAAAGGCACGAACACAAAATATCAAAGTATATCTATACTAATACCACCAAAAAATAATTTACAACTAAACAAAACCTAATAAGTAATTTAACCAAGTTACAAGAGTTATACAAAACGAAAATAAATAAATTATAGGCATCGAACAAACAAGTAATAGCATTACTATAACTAATACGACCAACGCACAATCAAGCGCTAAAAATAAAAAATACATCATAATAAAAAAACAACTTTTTACAAGAACTAATCAAACTACATATCAATGATATCACGAAGTCAAATGCTGGGCACACCCAACAAAAAATTACAATGCCAAAAAAAAAAAAAAATCATTTTTTTCAACAGTACCGTACAAACATTTTTTTTTTTTTTTACGATAAATTACATAAAAACATTATTTAATCTTTAAGTAATTCAGTAATTCTTTAAGTAAAACCTAATAATGAAATCAATATTTTAACAAAATGAGTGAAATATAAAACAAAAATCCTATCTCGAAGAAACCTTTAAATCAACACATGTAAATTTAATTTATTCTTTAAGTTCTTTCTGCTGACAATTACGTTCAGCTCAGTAAAATGCTATTTAGCTATAACTCTATCTCTTACTCAAATCGATAAGATATACATTATAAATAAATCTACCCTTTGATGCTAATATGAAATATAAAAAAGGTTCTATAAAAATATCTACAAAAAATAAGTTTTTTTTTAAAAAATAATCTGCTAAGAAAATAATCTACATGTCTGACTGGCAAGAAAATCAAGTTCTGGAAAATCGAAGTTTCACAAAAAGTTAACAAATCCAAATACAAGATCATGTATGATACATGCAAACTATTTTCAAAATTACATTTCACAACATACCAGATAATACACATCTTCTCTGTATGTTCTATATATTAATTAATCATGACATCAAAACATAAGAAAAATATAAATTAAGTGAATAACGAACACTCAGGACTATCTAAAAGTAACCACTACATCAACACAATAAATGAGTTTGTGCAATCTCATCATGTACAAAACTATCCTAAACAACACAGTTGCAAAAATTCTAAGTTGAACAGAGTAGTATAAAGGATAATAATTACATACTACACATTATCAACACAATAATATATAAATAGCATAAAAATGTATTAATACATCATCAAAATACAGACATATAAATAACAATAAAAAATTATGGCAATCAAATGATGCATAGAAATAATCATTACAACAAAATTATATGTTATTTCAAAACAACAACATGTCATGTACTAATATAGAATACAAAAATATTTACTATCTTATTCACATAAAAAAAAAATAAATCAGACGCGAAGTCTCCCACTCTCTTGTAAACATGCTTGACCTTCAGAAAGTAACCATCAGTTGCTATTTAGACGCTGACAGGCTTCGGTTGACTACTCGAGCGGAAAGTTGACTCACATTTCTGACCGTCAATATGTCACAGAAGCCTTGACCCTTATCGTAACGTAGCTTCTGTCAACAAATACAAACTCAATAGTGAAATTTAATGAAAAAAACGTAGAAATCACGTTTACAATTACCCAGTACCGGCTTGTGTAAAAACCCGGTCTCTTCACGATGTCACTAGCTCTCTCTATCACATGTAGATATCATAGAATTCTTGGGGACAACATGACCGACCTTGAATGTCGCCGCTGCCTTACGCTGAAACAAAGTCTCACATTCACAACAACAAGTAGAGCAAGCAATAGTATTCAAGCATCCACTGTTATTTTTATTCTGTTTACCTCGATTATAAATGACTCTGGGCTCATGTTGAACAAAATTAGCACAATTGCGCTTATTATTTGTTCTATGATCAAAATACTTATTATTACCGTTGCCTTGTTTACAAATAATGACTTTAGTCTTTTGTTTAGGAACATTCCTCTGGTGATGTAAGGCAACATTTGAAAAGCTATAATCTTTATCATACTTTCCAACATTCTTACTATCAAAACTTTGAGATTTGTTAAATTGTCTACAGTATCTACGAGAGGGAAAATTATTATTTACTGATCCCCCTTGGTAATGTTTAATCTTGGGGTTATCTCTCTTACTAGAACTGTTTTTCTTTTCCCTTATGGGAATATATTTACCAATAGTTTCAAACTGACTGTGCTGAGTTTGACAACTGCCAGAAACAATAGTATCTCTATTGTTCCGCATATGGGTTTCATCTTTGGAACAAGTAGTAATAGTCTTAACACCCGCTATTAATTTCTGAGTATTTCCAGTAGTAGAGAAATATTTGTTCTTATGAATCTTGACCTGAAATTTATCACCTATCTTTTCCTGACCAACAGAACTGGCTGTTACACAAGAATCTTTGTTGGTCTGACGCCAAGAATTATTACTGGAACTACCAGTAATATTAGAACTTTTAAAGTTGTATTTACCACGATAAGATCTATCTTTACCATGAATGAAATCTCTCTGAGCAAAAAGTGTATGGGGTTGACTTTTCGCAACTTTCTGTCTATCATTGTGAACATTGACAGAAGAGCACCTTTTGTTTTTCAAAACCATATCTAGTAAGCCAAATATTCTTTCCCTTGCTTCCGCAATTTCATTATCTTTAAGTGAAATCGTTTCACTTAACCTTTTATTTAACTCCTTAACAGCCAAAACTTTGTCGCTTTCTTCTGCTAGCAAATTTTCAATTTTAGCGACCTTCTCTTTCTCAGCCGTCAACTCCACTAAAGTCTCTTTCTCGTACTGTTCTTTATTTGCCCTCAACTGAGTCAACTCTATCTGAAGTGTTTCAGTCTGGACATCATCATTGTTTTCCATAATCTCATTACTCTTCTTGGGGGGTACAATATTCATCTCCCCAATTTGATCACTGAGCATCGCATTATCATTCATCACCTCATGAAGCATTTCTATGTAAGTCTTCTCACAGACATTTCTCTCAACCTTCAATTTCTCATATATCACTTTCTGTTCTTGAAGTTCCCGCGTGAGATTACCTATCTGAGTTTCCAAGTCTTGGACTTTGCTTAAAGCTGAATTTAATGTAGCTTGTGCACTAGAAAGTTCTGAGTTTGATTCAAGTATCTCACTTTTAAGCCTATACACAGTTGCCTGTAGTTCGTTCTCTTTTGCAACACCTTCTAGGAAATTCTCTCTTTGCTGTAGAGCACTTTGTTTGTTTACTTTTGCTTGTTTCTCAATTCTCAATTCCCTTTCCTGCTCATCAGATGTATGGTTGTGGATTATTTTGAACATGCTTTGCATTATATGTCCGTGTTCACGTTCAATATACTGTTGCAAAAACACACGAAGGTGCCGTAGCAAATTCACCAAATCCTTGGCCATTACCAAATTGCAAACAAACTTAAAGTTGTGTTCAGCAAATAACTCCAGGGATGTTGACACATTGATCAAAAAATCATCCATTATCCATTCTCCAAGTCGTGCACCTCTCAATCCCTTACCATCTCTACCTACCACCAATGCAGACTCCAACATAGGCCTTATATCTGTAGGGCACCTATCACGATCCATGGTGATTCACTTACTTATTGAAATATATCTAGTAATCACTTATAGTTATGACAAATTACTGTCGCAAAAGGTTGGACAATTAACTTTCCAGCTCACAAAGCCAACTATTTGTCAAGAAATGAGCTTATTCCTCAATTCTGTATCACCAATACTTTTTATAGCACCTTTATCAAGTCACATCATTATCAGGAAAATCGACATATGTCAACAGCCATTAACACCTATGCATCAAATCTTAATCATATGTCAAATTAGACATAAACAACAATAATAACAAAATGAGCAATTAGGGAGGCCCAGCGACATATATGAAGTGACACAATTTACACAAGACACAATCACTTATCTGTCAATGATCCCGCTTCTTTTCCGCCACGACACTGGGTATCACACAGACTGCTAAAACCTCCACTGCGGGAAAGCACTGCAACTTGATTCGTTTCTCTTCAGGTAATTTCGTCAATATGATATGTGCTTAACAATGCACAAGTTGACAGGAACCATAATACAGCACACACTGCAACTCTTGACTGTTCTGTAGTCTGAAATGTACACGGCAACTCCGTGTATCATAACATCTTGAACTTGTGATGGTGACAACTGGCACAGGTAACCCGAATATTGCAGGAATCCGTCACAACCCGTATAAATGCTGGTACAAATACTGTCCAAGTCTAATTGAACTTCCTTGACCACTGCAGACGTTGTTGTCGTCTATAGGCATGAAATAGGACGTCAATTGCTACTGGTGTAAAGTTGCCTTCTACCACGAATAAAGCGTGCGTCGTTTCTCAAAATGCGCCACCCAGGCAGATAATAACTAGGTCACAGTTCTGAAGTACAGGAGATTCAAGCCACGCCTACATAAGGTCAATTATAACAAAGTCAAGTGTTCTACACTCTTGTCACGTGCAAGTCATATGTATTCTTTCCACCTTGTAGTGACTGATCCTCTAGATATGTTATGGTCTGGTGGACAAAATTTGATTCACATTATCCTCTTGCTTCAAGTACATATCACTGTAGAGGTAACAATTTCTTAATCGTATACGCCACTCAGGCACATCTTAAATCATATCCAATGATACGAAAACTACGCCACTTAGGTATCGACGCGAATAGTCGTAGATGTCAGATCCTGTTAACTGAAAACCACCATAAATGTAAACGAGTGGTTTCAGTCTGAATGTTATTACTGGCCATAAATGTACTCGCATTCGCTAGCACAAACACGAGTCAATATAACATAACTTCCCGGGCATTAAATATCTAATACCTCCTGTCCTAATCCTGGACTTATAATAGCTTAATAGCTTCATACATCCCCACACTGGCCACCAACTGATACACCCCCCTTTACTCTCTTGTTTCCAATAAATGTAACCGCATATTTTAGCAGTAACCTCTTCTGTATTGGTTCCAACTTGACTGTAAACCATCAACTGATACCGACTAGATTTGCTGGTTTCTCACTGAATGTAATTAAACGTTAATGTTATTAGTCTGTTTACACCCACTGTTGCGAGTGTAGTGGTTTGGTCTATATCCTCGCCACACAGGCTAATTCAATATATATGTGCTGCTGTCCTGTCTCGGTGTCTGGAATGTTGACCTGGGTGTGTGTTGATATGTTCGCACACCACGGTACGTACATAAGAGTACATGCAGGAGTCAAAAAGGGTTGCAAACGTCTAGAACAGTTCGATACTGTTTATTCCGTACAACACAGACACGATGACATAAATGACACACATTCGACAGCAAAACACGAATCATAGTATATAATTTCCACACTGCATCAATACCTAATACGGCCTGTCCTAATCCTGGACTTATAATAGCTTAATAGCTTCATACATCTCCACACTGCAGTTAATATATAATATGGCCTGTCCTAATCCTGGACTGATAATAGCTTAATAGCTTCATACATCTCCACACTGCAGTTAATATATAATATGGCCTGTCCTAATCCTGGACTTATAATAGCTTAACAGCTTCACAAATCTTCATACTGCAGCTAAACATAATATGGCCTACAAAAGTACCTTAATACACAGCGAAGCCTGCATCACCCGGCAGCTTCATTAATCTTCAAAATATGGCCTACAATAGTACTTCAATACATAGCAAAGCCTGCATCACACGGCAGCTATAATAAGGTTCATATGGCCTAAACAAATCTTCACTGCAGTGTATCACATAGGCTGTACACACAGCGAAATATATAAGTCGACATTTTCTCAAATCCTACGTAGGCATACATTATCCAAAAACACTGGGACTCGACCTACACGGTTCACGCCCAAAACACAACTTCCTCAAATCACACACTAGTCCCGCCAAAAAACCCGTCACGAGACTCGGCTGTCTTGAACACCGTTCTCGATAACACATGCAGACTAGCGAGCTATTCACATGACTCAAAACAGTACAGAATAAATACATTAAACAGCGTTCACACGCTTATCTGTACTCTGTCACCCGAAAATAGGAAAAGATAATTCTATCCTAAAGTCAAACAAGTATCCGCTTAATCAAGCGTTGCAACTCGAAATTTAATATGTTCCAAACATTCTAAAGATTACTTCCCCTTCCATAAGTTCCACCTGCAACAAATGCCTAAGAATTCTCTCTATAAAATAGTCTGTTTCTGTATTAAATGCTGACGACGAAAAGATAGAAGAAGACATAAACAAATAGTTCATGCAAACAAAAAATCTTCTGGACAGATAATTTCAAGACCCATTTTATATGAGACAGTTCTAATGTTTAATAAGTACAGATTAATGTCTTTTTTTTTTTTCGTGAATGAGTTTATTTTTCCTTAATTCCATTATCCGAAATTTCGATTATCCGCACATCTTTTGTCACGAATTACTTCATATACTTGGTGTTCTACTGTAATTTTGCAGCGGTGGTTTCTGTAGAAATCTGTTTTATATGATGAGGCTGCAAACCTCATGCCCAACCTCATACTTGTCTCTTCTTACAACATGCCTGGAGTGAACAGTAGTCAATTCTTTCTCTGTCCCTTCAGAGATCACCGGAAGCTACATGGGGCGTTGTCAACCTATGGGTGAAGTAAACGTTGAAAGTAGACGGCAAGGAGGACTACAGGGCGTCATAAGGAATGGAAACATCATGAGATTCACATACAACAGTCAGCCAATACTGAGAGCAGTCAATAACATCAAATCATCAATGCGGGACCTCAGACGCGTCAACAGTGAGAAATGCAGTTAGCGACCCATAGCTAGACTGCTTGCGTCAGGGTCAGCGAACCTGAGCTGACCAAGACCCTACTCCACCTCCAAGTGGTGGTCCTGGAAACAGGCTGCATCACTGCAGTCTGGCTGAGTGAGTAGGGATCGAAGAGGGAAGGCTAACCCGGTCCCAAAAATGCTGAGCTGAAGTCGGATGTGTCGGCCGAAAGGCGCAAATATCGCAGCTTCGCTGTAAACGGACACAACGCAACCAACGTCCTTTTCAGGACGAACGAAGAAGAAAAAGAAAATCATCAATGCAAAGGACAGAAGACGTTGGAAATAATATAATGATCAGTGATGGCGTGTGTGGGGAAAAAGGAGTCTGGTGCGTTTGCTGATGATGGGGAGATGATTGATGGATTGGGTGTCATTTCAGACACCTCCGGGCTTTCCTACCCTTCTCCCCCTTTTTTTAATAACATGGCACTTGTGAGATATTTTTTTTGTTGGTGCATTTGTTTGTTTTGTAATTTTGTTTGTTTTTATTTTTTTTTTGTTTGTTGCATTGGGGAAGGGGAGTGCACTCACAGCATTTAATAACTTCCCTCTTCCAAAAAAAAAAAGAGTAAAACCCTTGATCTGAACTTTACATTCTGAGACGGACCTCCCTGTTCATGAGAAGAGAGACTGACATGCAGTCGGGATTCAGAGTAGTGTCGGTAGATTTTCCGTGGAGTCGGTAAAAAATGTCCGGACTCCGACTCAGAGTTTTGTGCCACATGACTAGTAAAAATAGGACACATATGGGAAACCAAGAGCCAGGGGTCCAGACCCCCACGACGACCCAGAGTTCACTGGGAGGAAAACATTAGACAATCCCTGAAGGACCAAGGACTACACTGGAGCTAGGCCAGGAGGAAGCCAGCCAACAGACTAGTATGGCACTCTCTCTGCACATCTCTACACCCCAGGGTAGTAGAAGAAAAACGGCTAAGTAAGTAAGTAAGTATTTCTAGTAAAAAACTGTAGTCGGAGTCGGACTTCTAAAAATTCAGGAGTCTGAAACTGTTTTGGCCGACTCTACAACTCTGCTGACATGGCTATATGACAGCCAAAGAAGAAGACAAATATGTTCCAACATGCTCTGACATGTGACATTAGAGACGTGCTCTGACATGTGACATTAGAGACGTGCTCTGACATGTGACATTAGAGACGTGCTTTGACATGTGACATTAGAGACGTGCTCTGACATGTGACATTAGAGACGTGCTCTGACATGTGACATTAGAGACGTGCTCTGACATGTGACATTAGAGACATGCTCTGACATGTGACATTAGAGACGTGCTCTGACATGTGACATTAGAGACGTGCTCTGACATGTGACATTAGAGACGTGCTCTGACATGTGACATTAGAGATGGGCATTACATGATGACTGAAATATCACTTCCTATTTTCAAATTATTATTTTTTCACTCCTATTCACACACACACACAAAAATTGCCTCGTTTTGGCGAGGCGCGCCTGGTTCAACCTAGACTCAGGGTTCGTTGGTTATATTAGGGCGCATGTCCAAATACAAACGACCTTGCGGCCTGTTTCAGTAACAACTAATTTATATGAAACAGACGTTACAATAAAGAGAATTAACTGTTATTCTATTCATAAAAATTCTATGTCACACTAACATTAGAATAAAGAGTGAGATAAAGTCTGGTCAACACATGATTACATAACGGGCAGCACCTGATTACATAACGGGCAACACCTGATTACATAACGGGCAACACATGATTATATAACGGGCAACACATGATTATATAACGGGCAACACATGATTACATAACGGGCAACACATGATTACATAACGGGCAACACATGATTACATAACGGGCAACACATGATTACATAACGGGCAACACATGATTACATAACGGGTAACACATGATTATATAACGGGCAACAATTGTTGTCGTCTCTTGTAAACGTTAGTCTTTTTGGCCATTGTAGATGTTATTATATTATTTTTCCGAGAATTGCTGCTGTTGTTATTGTTGTTGTTGCTGTTGTTTGTTGATTAACTAGGGCCGCTGAGCTTTTCTCCTCTCTTTTGCAGCCAATACCAAGATGAAGACTTCTTTGGTATTATCTACATTGAAGATCTAGGGTTTTCCTCTGTGGCTTTCTGTCATTCCAAAACGTGCTGAGTTTGAAGTCATGAGCTCCAGTTTTTCTCCAGCTTAGCTGGTATTTAAAAGGATCGTCACATCTGGTCTCAAGCTAGGAGTAAGAAGCGCGTGGCATACTGTACATTTCCCGCCACCCATGGGCTTCTCCAACTATGCATAGCTAAAATAATGGTGCCACTCCCAAGATATTTGTGTCTTCTCTGGCAACTGGGGGGGGAGGGGGGGGCGGGGGGGGGGGGGGGGGGGGGGGGGGGGGTGAAGATAAGGGGAAACA